>VYZP01062077.1:0-77673 GCA_013400635.1 Hypocryptadius cinnamomeus | reverse complement strand
TCACTGAAGTCAGTAGAAATGGAGTTTTGGGGTGTAAGAGGGCATCAATTGCATAAGCATTTGTTTGCCATTCTTCTGAATATGAGAAGGAACATTTTGACATTTAAAAATTTTGGAAAAGCCTAAGTTCCCCTCAATAGTATGGATTTTCATGCATATTTATTACTAATTCACACATTCTGTACTAATTCACAATTGTGTATGCTTACACACACCTACTTGTAAATTTTTTTTAAATTGCCATATGGGGCAATTATTTAGGTACTCAGTACACTGAAATATTACAGCCAGAGTATAAGCCAGTAGTTGAATTGTTTCCTTATGTATAAATATATTCAAGACTCCAATGCACATGTGAAATACAACTCTTCACTAGCATCACAACCACAGATGTGCTTGCTGGTAAGAGTATATCTGGCCATAAGTAAAACCAAAATTAAATCTATTTATTTGTACATAGTAGGAATGCATAGTACATCTTTTTGTCAAGATATTCCTATGCTTTCTTTCAGTCTTTTGCAGCATGACTGTTGACTTTATTTGTGCAGGGATTTGAGGGACAACTATTGTAGAAACCCAGACGGTGACAGCAGCCCATGGTGTTTCACCACTGACCCCAACACGATATGGGAGTACTGCAATCTCAAGAGGTGTGAAGATCATACACAAGAGCCTGCAGCAAATGCCTCCCCTGGAATGATGGAACAAAACATTGGCTCAACTACAACCACCACATCTGGTAACAGCTGGCTATAAGTGTCATCTCCTGTAGAGTCTGTGGGTAAAGGAAATAGCAACCTATCAAAATTATTCTTGAGTGTCATGGTTTAACCACAGCCAGAAACTAAGTACCATGCAGCTGCTCACTCATTCCCCCATTCCTTCTTTGGTGGGGAGGAGAATTTTAAAAAAGGTAAGACTTGTGAGATAAGAATGGTTTCATAATTGAAACCAAATTATGTACAATCACTATAATAATAATAGCTGCAATAAAAATAGTAATGGAAACATGAGAGAGAGATAAAACCCAAGGAACAGAAGTGGTGCTCAATACAATTGCTGACCAATGCCTAGCCTGTCCCTGAGCAGCAATTAGTGGCTCCATCCAGTGTATGTAATGCTTATGCATGTTGTTCTATGGGATGGAACATCCCTGTGGCCAGGCCAGGTCAGCTGTCCTGGCTGTGCTTCTGCCCAGCTTCCTGTGCACCTCCTTACTGGCAGAGAAGGGGAAGCTGAAAAGTCCTTGAGTTAGAGTAAGCACTGCATAGCAACAACCAAAATATCAGTGTTAGAATTGTTATTCTGATATTAAACCTAAAACACAGCGCTCTACCAGCTACTAAGAAGAAAATTAACTCTATCTAAGCCAAAACCAGGACACTGACTAGGCTTGCAATGTAACAACTGCATCCCTCCTGCAGCTCTCAGATGTGTACTGCTGTATTGCTACAGGGCATATACTAACTAAAGAGCAAGTGCTCTTCAGTTAGTATATGTCCTGTAGCCTATGTCATTTTACAGTGCATTTTTAGGATGTCTTTTTCATTTAGGTGAACAAGAGGAAAACAAACATTTCTAGTATTTCTCTAGCTGTGTGCTATTAAAATATGTGACTGTTATTTATCATGAGAATTTTGCTTGTGTTGTGCTTTATGTTTTCAGGAGGGTGACCTTAGCTTGTATTGTTCAAAGGCAGCTTTGTTTTGCAAAATTAGATAAATGAGGTTTTGCTCTGTCCTGTTTTGTTACTTCCTTAATTAACAGCTCACATTGGTCAAAGTGGTGTGGCATTTCTTAAAGTATAGTGGAGCTTTGCATCAGTTACTTATTTTGCGAAGGAAGGCGGCAGGGTTGAACAAAAGACACACTCCTCAGTTGAGTTGGGTGCTCTTCTTACATGCAGCAGAAAAGAAGTACCTGTAGCAAAGTCCTTGGAAGCAAAAGTTGCTCCTTCAGTCTAATGGGCTGCTGAAATATGGCTCTCTCATGAAAGTGCTTACTTATACCAATTCAGCAAAAAATCTTGAAGTCTTTCCAGATATTTGCAATATGTTACAGAAAATGTTTAGCCTGAAGTTTCTTGATATGAATATATAATCACCCTGAATTTATAAATAGAAGTGTTAAAAATCATTAATTTTGTGGTGAATTTACTTTGGGAAGCATAGATAACTGTGGGTTAAGAATAATTTAACTTTGAGTATAAGCAGGTAAATGCATATCATTTGGACTTTCAAGGCTCAGAAATAGTTTTAGAAGCTCAGGGCTTCCGCATGAAGCCTAAGAACTAAGGTATACACACCATTTTTTTTTTTCTTAACTCACACTGTCAACCAGAAAAGCAGGAAAATTGTGTAAGGTAATATCTTACTCATAATAGCCCAGTGTTGTGAATATCCCAACTCACCTGAAGCAAAGCCTGTAATATACTGCCTGGACTTTGAGACTGTGGGCATTCATTGGTAGAGTCAAATATCATCAGACACAGGTATTCACATCCTGCTATGCCTGCATTTCAAGGAATTTAAAGCAGGCAAACAGTTAAATGATTTTTGTCCAGATCAAGTAGATTGGGGATATGGAAAATTAGCAAAGTTCCATTTTTGTGTGTGTAATTGACCTCACAGTGATCTGGGGATGTACTCACATCCATGACTGGTGGATCTTCAGACCAAGAGCATGGCCTGGATGCTTAGAGACAAGGGGTTTTTTCACCCCCAATTCTTTTATTCCAGCAGGTCTGATAAAACACTTTCTCTCTATATAGTCCTTGTGTCAGCCACATTTTAAAGCCTTTGGAGCTACAATATTATTCCTGCCAGTATTTTGCTGTTTGCATGACTAGTGTCCCCATTACTAGAGAAGTTACTTCATACTCTCTTTTCCTCCCTAGGCTGAAGTTGGAGGATCCCTGGTCTGCCAAGAGAAGAACAAATTTGTCCGATATGGAGTCACTTCTTGGGGGCTGGACTGTACCCAGCCACCAAAGCCTGGTTTTTTCCAAATTCCTGGTTTTGTTTCTTGGATCAAGAATGCAGTAGCTTCCCACTGAATCTGGATGCAGGCCAATTTTTCTGGAAAGCAGTCCCTGTGTCAGAAACAACATTCCAAGTATGGGTCTATGACTAGTTTTAAAAATTATGTAATAATTCATAGGAATCCTCAATAAATACCACTACTGGCTGAGTGTAAGTAGCCATTGCAAAGCAGTAGCCAAGCTGACCAATTGTTACTGTCTGTCAGAGGATCCATGTTGTACCTGTGTGAGTCAACCATGGTGGCATGTGACAGCAGCTGTAAAGCTCCTACTTCACCCCTGTTACACCCCAAATACTTAATCCAGGAATTAAATTGAAGGTTCCTTTACACTAGTTGGCACAAAGAGAAATCCCAACCAGATACTCTCAAGAGGTGAAAAATCACACAGAAACTTACTGGCATAAACACAGAAAAGAAAGGGACTTTGACAAAAGGATTAAATATGACACTATATTCACTTATCATAGCATTACTTAGCATTAATTTAGTACTTAGCATTTACTTAGCCCATTTCACCTAGAAACCCTTAAACCTATGAGATCTTACATTACCCACAAAGTTCCATGAAAAGAGAATTAGGATAAGAAGGAGAGAGAGAGAGAGAGAGAGAAAGACAGAAAGACAGAAGAGATTTAGAAGAACACACGTAGAGCTACCACCTCCTAGGATTCCATTGTGGGTGAGATAGGAACTCCAGGAAGCTGGCAGGGCCAAGACCATGTGCAGGCCTTGTGCTCCATCTGTTAAGCCTCCATGGGCCTTTCCCCCAAGGAGAGACTTCCAGTCACTTGGCCAGTCAGGGGCTGGGTTAGCACCACCCCCCATGTCAGTGATTGATTGATTGATTGATTGACAGCTCTGCCAGGGCTGAGGGGGTCTGGGGGCAGGGCAGGGCACCACCTCACCTAGCAGCACATAAGCAAACATTTCAAGCACCCCAAAAAGTGGCTCAGGACACAAAACTTATCCAGTCTCTGACAAGGATCCTGTGTCTCAAGACATCAACCAGGAGCACTGCACAAGGACCTTTCCTCTTTTTGTCTAACCAGGGTCCCATCTAGCAGGCAGAGTAGAAAGGAAAGAAGAGGAAAGCATATTGAAACTCATATAATGGGCAATTGCTATACCAATAAAACCTAATTAACATCTTATTATGCAGTTCATTCCCCCATCCCATGAGTCCAAAAATCACAGGATAATCAGGCTCCAGGGGGCGAATTCATGCAGCTGTCTTTTAGCACCTGAAGAAATTCAGCAGATCATCTGTGATTCCCTGTGCTCCTGGAGACATAATTTTCCTACTTTGAGGTTTAGCATTCTCTAACATTAGATAATTTACACAAGTATTTGTGATACTTTTTGGACTTGGAAGCAGAGTTCCAAAAATAGCTTGGCAAATTCAATTTAGGCCACCTCACCTTTTGGTCTCCACAACCTTACATGTATCCAGGTATCCCTACAACCCAAACAAATACACACATCCCAGATCACTACCCTTATCCCTCCCACCAAGCAGGTTTCAGGGAGATTCCCAGAACCTGTACTCAGGGAGAGAGAAAAGGTCAGTGGACATCATGGGAAATTACATACAGTACAATTCTACTACTAAAATGATCTGGATTGCCTCAGGAGTGGGAGTCAAAGAGAAAATAACACTTATTCATGCCAATCTCCTCAGCATATCATTTTGAGGGTCATGATTTCAGACCATAAGCCTTTTCAACTTAACCAAGCCCTTCACTGGTTCTCCAACTTAAATCTTTCTTTTAATCCTTCCCTGTCTACAGCTGGAAAGAATCAGGAGCTGGTTTAGCACAGCCTCTATTGATTGATTGATTGATTGACAGCTCAGCTAGGCTGGGGCTTTGGGGGTGGGGCACTGTCTCCCCAGAAGCAAGGCCTGACCTATCCTCAACCACACACACACCAGCACTGGTTTGAAACACTCAGCTTATCCAGCCTCTGAGAGCCACCCCATATCTCAAGGCAATAGACCAGAACCACCACACTGGGACCTTTCCTCTCTGCTCCAATCCAGTACATAGAGAAGAAAGGAAAGAAGAGGAAAGCATGCTGAAACACCTGTAAGGGGCAGCTGCTATTCACAAATCTAGTTAATATCCCTTTATGAAGTTCATTCCCTCCAGCACCTCTTGAGTCCAAAAACTGCAGGACAATCAGGCTCTAGGTGGGGAATACATGCAGCAATCTTTCAGCACACAGGGAGTCAAGCAGATCATCCATGATTTCCAGTGTTTTTGGAGGCAACACTTTCCTTCTGTGAAGTTTAACATTATCTCATATTAGATAATTTACACAACTATTTTTGATACTTGAACTTGTAAGCTGAGGGGTTTTTGGTTCCAAGAGTTTTTTTCTCTCAGGCCTGATGTTTAAATTTTGGAAGGAATAACAATAATTTGGGAGAAGGCCGACACAGTATCAGCTCCTTCTTGGGCACTGTAAGAAGAGGCCCACCACTTCCCACACACTCCCAGTACTTTTATCACATGTTGGAGCAGAGAGAGGGATCAGTTCTCCCCCCTCTAACAAATTTAAACTCTTCATGCAACAGTATGAAACAGTATGCTTAAAATACCAGAGTCCTTTACCATGTCCTTTCTCTTCAGAATGCTTTATTTCATTTTCCCAGTAAAATTTTCAAAAAGTCTCTGACCTTGTAACTTAACCAATTGTGTTGCAGGGTGTGGTATTATCACCTTCAGCTCTGCGGTTTGGTATGCTAATTCCTTAACAAAAGGGCAGGGCTGAGTGTGAATGTCCAAGGGCACAAAATGATTATAAAATCAATAATGAGAAATCAACCACATGCTAAAAGAGTATTATGTGCTCTTTGAATGAAGGCTTGGAGAGTGCCTATGCAAATCTGAAGTGCTACTCTGCATAGAAGCTTTGACCACCCCAAATTGGTCAGTAGCCAGTCAAACTTCACATGGAACCTCAGAGTGAGAGGCCCTGTCCGAGTAATAATGGCAAAGTGACCACGGCTAATGGCAGAAGGCAGTAATGGTTCCCCTTCACATCTGAAATATTTGCATCCAATGCCATCCATGACACATCCTGATGGCAATGTGGTTGTTCAAATCCAAACTCATGTCCTGAAGCCAGGGAAGGCACAGAAGTTGCAGCAGAAAGGAGACCCGGGCACGTGCAGTCTCAGAGCTGCTGCACTGTGCTGCAAGGAGAGGCAGGCAGGCCGTGCATTACTCAAGGGTTGCAGCACAAAACAACAAAACGGGAGCAAGTCAGCACCAAGAGGTAGCAATCAGCCCTAGTAGCTGGCTGGATAATCAGAGGTAACTGTTCATGTGGAAGAACTCAGCAAACATTTCATTTTGAAGCACTGTTTACTCCCTGATTGTGGAGCTCTTGAGAGTGTTTCACGTGCATTTTCCCATGGGGACTGGATTCATAAACATCAGTAAATAACCGAAGGCATATACATGAGTCACTACTTAGGCACATCACAAAGTTTTGATTTAGCAACATTTTGATTTAGGAAACCCACGGGGTTATTGTGGAGTTTATGCAGTGTAAATGCTTCTTTTACTATGTACTTGCCTGGGAACATAAGTTGTCAACATAAAAAAGCTAGAAAGCTGTGATTCATTTCTGTTCCTCCTACTCTTGTAATTCTCTCTTTTGTTTATAAAGCCTTCCACTAATGTATTTTATTTGGAAGCTTAATAACAGAGAGAGCACAGTGGAAAAGAATCTTTAACTAGAGGCTTCTGAGAGGCACAACAAAGTAACAGAAGGATGAATATCAGACTTTCTTGACTGTAAGCAAATAAAACCCTGGTGACAGTCTCCCTGCCACTGCCCTTCCACTCGTGGAAGCAACGAGAATAGTCCTTACTGAAGTACATGTTCAAAATGTAAAAGGCAAAATACTGAGCATAGTGCATAATATGTCAGTGTTTCACCTTCCTCTTTCATGTATGCATTTTTTCCATACTGCTCTTCTCGTCACTTTCCCCCCACCCAATACTCCTTAGGCTTTGAACTCTCATTTACCCAAGCTGTCAGATTCCTATGAAGGAGAAGCCTTTATCCAGGACTATTTTACCAACCACGAGGAAAATTAAATCTCGGCACCTGAACAAAAACACAGCATTGATTTCTATAGAAAATTAAAAACTGAACTTTTCCTTTATGTTTTGGCTGCTGCAAATCATGGGTGCACCTGGAATACAGCCAAGTAATACACAGGTTGCAAGGGACACCTGGAAGTGAGCTCATCCCAACACCTGCTCAGAAGAGACTCAGCTCTGTCAGATTGCTCAGTGCCTTGTTCCTGTCGAATGTGGAATGCCCCCAAGGGTGAAAATCCCGCATCCTCTCTGGACCCCTGTCCCAGCATCTGAATACCTCGGTGGAGGACTAATTTCTCCTCAGATCTAAACTTATCTTGTTGTAATTTGGGTCCTTGCCTTTTGTCCTTCACCTGCTGCTTCTCCGGGATGACTCTGGGTCCATTTTCCCTCAGCTTTTCACTGGTTACCTGTAAACAGCAATAAGATCCCACCCTTTACTCTTTCCTCTCCAGGATGAAGATGCTTCTTCACCTTCCTCATACACCACATGGCCCAGCCAGCAGCTTGATGGCCCTGTACCCGCAAGGCTGGGCCCACTCCAGTCTGTCTTCTACCGGCAAGGCCAGAAGATGCTGTGGCAACCCAGGTGTGGTCTCTGAGGAGAGTGAAGAATCCCTTCCCTCGGGCTGCTGGCTGAAGTTCCCGCTACAGGAGGGCTTTGTACGGGCAGTATAACCCAGCTGGCCTTTGCTGTGAGGGCGCGGTGCTGCCACAGCCCGAGCGAGGCCTGAGGGCAGCCTCCGCAGGGCTGCTCTCGGTGCGTTTGGAATGGAGGCGGCGCACGGGGCTGTCTGTTCCTGCCGCATGCAGGACTCGGCCTCCGTCGGGCTCCCTTTGCAGCTGCACGCTCAGGCAATAGGTGGCACTGAGGGACGATGTAGTTTGCGCTGTCCCCGAGAAAACGTCACTGCGGAAGAGCGAGCCGGAGAGGAGAAGCTGGGATTGTGTCCTCCCTCGGAGCAGCGGCCAGGCAAGGAGCGGCAGACATGTGGCGGGAGATCCTTCCGAACGCGTGGTGAGAGCTCCTGGGCACGGGGAGCAGGGGCTCCAGGCTGGGCTCCCTGGGCTTGGGGCTGCGTGAAAGCCGCGGGAGGGTCACCGGGTCGTGGGAGAGCGGGAGCAGGAAGCTGAGTTCTCCTGAGCATGAATGCGGAGGAGGTGTTGATCCATTGAGCCTTGTGTCGCTCCGGGAGCTGCTTCTGGGACAGGCTCGCTTTGTTAGCAGTGCGAGGTTTGTGCTGCTGCTTTGATAGCTGGTTTCACACCTCTGCTCACCGACCTCCAGGATGTAAGTACGGGGGGATATTCATTCCTACCTGTTGCATAAGCTGTTTTTTCTTAGGAGCCCTGTTCTTCCCAGTCTGGAAGTGATTTAAGGAAAAAAAAATCACACATAGGCTATCTCAGCAAATGTTAGCAAATTGCCTTGGACTTTACTGAGATATCCAGTATAGGCTCCAGGTTCTGCACTTCAGACAGCAGAGGGAAACAATTCTAGGTGATAACAAACACCCAGTGGAGTTCGTTTTTCATGGATTAGCAAGTCTTTTTCCTTTTTGGCATTTGTTTTGATATGTTTTCTCAAAGTACTATAATTATTGTACCAAAGAACTCCCTAATGTGGCTGTGTTCCACGAGGCAGAGTAACAACACTTGCCTCTGTTGTTGCTAGATTTTAGATCGTGCTTTTGTACCAGAAGCCACTAGGCTTAAAGGGAACCGAGGAGGATATTTTCTTTTCCTAGCAGACAGGGGAGACCTAAAGGCTTGATATCCAGTCAGGAGTAGCTAGAAGTGTCAAAGGTACAGCAGCTCCTTAAACTCTGGACGGGGAAGGGTCCACAAGCCTCTGCTGGTGCCAACCCTGCAGCGCGATCAGCACCACATGGCCGGGAGCAGAACAACCCTGGAGCTCGGGATTGCCCTGCTAGGGCTGTGCACCTATTGCAACACAGCACTCAAAGTAAAGTATTTTCTTGGCTGAAGCTACACAGCTGCTCACAGGATGAAACACTGCAAGGACACCTATGCAGTTGTTTACTGCCTTTCACCTAAATAGTGCTGAAGGAGGGAATATGATGGCAACAAATTATCTAGCTAGAGCACAGCCCAGAAACACTGTCTCTTTGTACAGAGGCAGTGCTTTGTGAGCCCCTCTCTGCCCATCCTATCCAAAGGGTTCGAAAAATAATGGCAGATGTTGCCAGGTGGCTAAAGAGCTTGTGATCGCATCCCTGGGCAATGAGTGGTGCTGGCAGAGGACATTCTTTGCACCATCCAGAAGGGCTGGAATTGGACAACACTACAGACTGTAAGGATCTTTCTGTTTTTTCCCCTTTTGTAGGGAGAACATCATGTCCCGGATCAGGTGAGTGGAATAGCTGTTCTGTGCTGCAGTCTCCTCTTGTGGTTAGTGCCCTGTTTGGGGCACAGCATCATCCCTTCTATACTCTGGATGACAACAACCACAAAATCTTCACTCACGGCCCCCTTGTAGCCCCCTGCAGGAGCCCCCAACACCTCTACTAATCCCCAAGGGAAGCTGGAGAACTTGAAACACAAGTCAGAGGGGTGGGAAGGTACATTTAGGGCTGCATGTCTGTCAACTCCAGCTCTGGCAACTTGGCTCCCACACCTCAAGTGTGGGACTTTGCTGTTCAGAACAGAAACAGGGACACCAGCAGACACTCCTTACTTGACAGCTACAGAGGAGAGCCAGGATTGCCCTAAGAGATGATTGAATCTGTAGGGGAGCTGTGTATGAAGCACTGGCAAGAGGAGCATGTCCAGCACATCCAGCTGTCTTCAGCAGCTGAAGACTTTTGTCTCTCCTCCTGCTCCTCAGCCCTCTCTGCCCGTGCAGTTTTTATTCCTGGACAAGTCCAGCTGCTACTGTCTCATTCACTGCAGTACCTGCCTCAAAGTAGCTTGGCCCCTATCCTATTGAAATTTGTCCCCCTGGGCATCCTGGTTCACAAGAAAAGGGACAAGGAAGACTTGTGATCAGCAAGTCCTGATCAGCAAGGACTTGATACCCCTAAGAAGCCTTGGTAGATAGAACCCTGTCCCAAATCTTACCTGTGATCTTCAAAAATAACAGAAATGCCCAGTCCTTGCTGACTTCCTGGGATTTGGAGGCATTTGTCCCTGCTCAGTCCTGATGGATATGCAAACAAGCCTCAGCATAAGTCCCTTTGACACTGCAATAATTGAACACAAGCAATTTTGTGCCTTCCCAGGCCTTTTGACTATTCTCAGAAGAATGCAGTCCTGGTCCCTGTGGCCGCCCTGGGCGTTGGAGGGATGCTGCTTTACTGGCTCAGATCTGGACACAAGATCAAGACTATTGACATGGGTGATGGGTGGTGGGGCACAGGCGAAAGGCCCCCCAAAGGGAAAGAAGACACAAGCATCCGTCCCTTCAAGATTGAAACATCTGACAACGAAATTGAGGTACTGCTGGCTGGGGGGTAAGGAGGGGCAGAAAGCTGCAAGGGGAGGCAGTCCATCACCCACCTCACTGCCTCGAGGTGATGCTTTGGGGATGACAGCAAGGCACTTCCATGTGCCAGGGCAGCTACCCAGCTCCATTAGATGATGCTCTGGCTCACCATTCTTTACAAAGGAGATTTGAGCTCCGGTCCCTTGCAATGTCCCCAAAAGACTTTCTGAGACAGCAGCCCCTCTGTGCAAGCTGGGGCTTCTCCTGCAGAAAGGCCACACTTTGAGCAGCAGACTTTGACAGTGGGTCTGTGGAAGGTGGAGCAGGGCAGGAGGGCATAGGGAAAGCAGTGGCACCAGTAGGGCAGGAGCGAGGGGGTTCCACAGAGGAAAGGGCTGTAAGGCTGAAGAGGGATGGTGTCTTGACTGAGTCACAGCTCCTCCATCCCTGCATGCCTGTCTCTAATTATCTGACCAAGCAGCAGCCAGCAGTTCAAGGTGAGATTCTCCCAGCCAGCAGTGCTGCCAAGCTCCTAGCACCAAAAACCCTGAAGTGAGTTAGCAGCAAGCCAAGAGTAGGACCCAGTACTCCTCGGTGCCCATGGGGAACTTGTAACCTGTAGATAATTGTATTCCACGTGCAAACAATTCAGGTGGTCAATTAGAGTATGACACTTCTTCAGGAGGGCTTGTGGTGTCCCAGAGAGCAATACAAAAGCCAGCAGAGCCAGGAGAGCCTGTCAATGCCTGCTCTAGCATAGGGCACATGGCAGCAGCTGGCCAGCCTGGCAAGAAGGGCTTGCTTCCACAGGATCTGCACCAGCGCCTGGATCGGTTCCGCTTCACACCCCACGTGGAAGGAGCTGCCTTCCACTACGGCTTCAACTCTAGCTACCTGCGGAAGGTGGTGGACTACTGGAGGAATCAGTTTGACTGGCGCAAGCAAGTGGAAGTGCTGAACAAGTACCCCCACTTCCACACCACCATTGAAGGTGAGGGGGCCTCTGTGCCTTGAACAGGTCTCACTTGGAAATGCGCAGCAAGAAGGGAGAGATGTAAAAAGTGACAATATTTGAGATAACCTATGCATAACAGCTTAGTGATACAAGTGAAATATAACTAGTGAAGGCTCTATTATTAATAACCTTATAGGGATTAAGACCATTACACAGTGGCAATAAGATTAGGTCTGCTTCAAGATGGGCTTCATCTGGCTCTGAACCTGTGCAAACTAACGATGAGGTGCTCTTCAGTGATTGCCTTGAAGCCAAACTGTGAAATTTAGCCAGACTGAGGCTGGAATATCCCTCCCAACCACACGGTAGTTTAGCCAGGTGAGCTTAGCCAGACTTTACATAAATGATCTCTAGATTAGGGTAGGAAGACTTTATGTAACTGATCTCTATGTTAGACTTCTATCATGCCCTTTTTCATGTTTCGCTTTTACTTACTGTAAATGTTTTTGCATGTATCTTACCCCCATTGTGCTATTCATTCAAGTGCAGTTCTTACCTATATACCAGTTTCTCAGGAGATGGATGCTAATCTCCAGTGAGTCCAATATCTGTGGCTGGGTTAATATCTCTGTCTGTATGTAAAAGATGAGACGACCAGGTATCCCCTTTCAGCCAGACATCTTCTTGCAGAGGGCTGATTGTGGAACTTCTGCTCCAGATGCTAATTACAGTTTTGTCTCCCTCCTTCTACAGAATGCAGAGCAGAAACTGTGGTCCCAGAGCTTTAATTTTTCTTTCTTGGATGTGTGGCAGGGATTGATATCCATTTTATCCATGTGAAGCCATCCTATGTTCCTCATGGTCAAGCTGTTCGACCTCTGCTGATGGTCCATGGCTGGCCTGGCTCCTTCTATGAGTTCTACAAGATCATCCCTCTGCTCACAGAGCCAGCCAAGCACGGCCTGAATGAGGGTGATGTGGTGTTTGAGGTCATCTGCCCCTCCATCCCAGGATACGGTTTTTCAGAGGCTTCTCACCAGAAAGGTATGCAATGAAAAGGCTCTGTTGTAATTGCAGTTTTTGGAAAACACCTCAACCATCCCAGGCAGCCCTGGGCACCACAGTTTGTAGCGCAGGTGCCTGGATCTTCACTAAGGGCCATGTGGCTGAGGCTCTGGGGCTGGCTGTGGAGATTTGTAACACAATGGTGACTGGAAGTCAGGTCTGATTTCGCTTTCCACTAAATTTCTTTCATCTTGTGCTCACTTTCTTTCCAAGGAGTAAGGCAGAACAGCATTGCGCACTGTCCCTTCCCACAGCTCCACACACACATGCCTCAGTCAGGTCACAGTCTTTGGCCAGGGGAGGAACACTAGGACCAACAGGTCTCCTGTGTTTCCCTTTACCTACAGGGTTTGACTCCATAGCAACTGCTCGGATATTTCATAAGCTGATGAATAGATTGGGCTTCAAGGAATACTACCTACAGGGAGGAGACTGGGGATCTCGCATTACCACAAACATGGCCCAGATGCTGCCACAGTAAGTAGCAAAGGAAATCAGTGCAGAAAAGCTGCCTTCAGTTCCTACCCTACCTTCTGGCTCCATAGTACTACCTTCTGTTTGCTCTGCTTCTCATCTCCTTCTGTTCTGTTTCCTTCAGGGACAACCCCATCCTGCATATTCAATTGCATTCATATGCTTTTGTATTGAATTTTTTTTTAATCACAATGAACCTGAAGGGCTTGGTGGATTTGATTCAGTCCAGTGTTTATCTCACAGCTGCAGCCAGACTTGTTTTCTAGAAAACTTGGAGACAGAAAATTGCTTGATTTAACGCTCTATTCTTTAACTTACTTTTAGATCTGTGAAAGGGCTTCATCTGAATCTTGTTTTCATCCCCACACGAGGTTTGGGAAAGATGATTCGTACAGTGCTTGGGGCCTATGTACCATGGCTTGTAGGCTTCAGTAGGGAAGACGCTCAACGTTTCTACCCTTTCATGCAGAAAAATGTGTATGATGTCCTACGAGAGTCTGGATACTTACACATCCAAGCCACCAAACCAGACACTGCAGGTAATGTACCTTCTCTGTATCCCTGTGAACATGGTACACTAATCACTTGTGGTACATGAAAACAAAGGCCAGCCAAGTCTGAGAAGCAATGATTTCTGGTGACTTGAGTGCAAGACTCATGGGGGTAATGAGTTTATGGGGACAAGAACTGTATCAAATGAAGCTAAAAGAAACCACTCAAAAAAAAAAGATGGAGATTTCAAGTATAACTTTTCAAGGTCTTTTAAATAGCACACCACTTTCCTTGAGAATGAACCCATTTCCACAGAGTCTCTCAAAAGTAAAACACAGGGCTCTGAAATTGAAGCTTTGAGAAGTAAATGGGGCTGAAAACAAGAAAAATATCACAAGCAAAGAGGTGCAGTGTGAAAGTTGCAAAAAGACAAAGCTCAAACACCTGAAAAGCCAGAACGCTGACATCCTGGGGCCAGTGGAAAAGGACTGTGAAGAAAGATATGGCCATTTCATAATGCTAAGAAGAACTCTTTGCATCAGTCCCCACTGGAGAGGACTCTGGGGTATTGCTTTATTGAAGTAATCCCTCATCAGGAAAGACAGCAGAGCTGTCTCAGGCTGGTGTCAGATTTGGAGACCAGAGAACAAACAGCCCCCCATCCTGGCAATTCACCAAAGGAGAAGAAGAAGCTCAAACTGGAATGTCAATGAATGCCTAGACTATTGCTTGAAGTGACTGCAAACCCAAAGAAATAAGAGATAAACAATATACCAGGTGGGAGGGAGTCATGGTGGTGGTGGTGGTGGTGGTGGTGTTTCTGGTTGCTTGGGTGTTTTTAAGGGCCAAAAAGTGAAGGGATCCACAGAAAAATGAAGATTAGTATGTCTAGTCTCTGCTCAGAAATCTGACAGAGTTGTTTAAACAAGGAGAATTGATTTACAGGGGATAATATCACAGGGAAATCTTGCTTCAGGAATCAGAGCTCTGGCAGAATCAAACAGCTGTATATCCACTAATGGAACTTATATAATTTCCAAAAATATTTTGTTGAGACTCCTTCCCCAGCATTCTTAAGAAATTGAACTGCCTAAAGAAAAGAATTAAAACTAGTCAACATGAGAATCCAAGCGCAGGAATAAATCCCCAAGTTCCAGGGGAGGGAGAGAATCACAAAAATCTGTGCTGACATCTATACCCTTCAACAAGATCCTAACTTCTCTAGGAATAAAAGTTAATAATTAGATGTAAAATTGACAGTTATCCAAGCTTTGGTTTATAAGTGACTGGTTGATAAAACCAGCCAATAAAAACTGATATCAACAAAGTTCAAAGCAGTTTAAGAAAGTCACAGTTCAAGTGGGTTCAAGTTTGGCTGCTCCTCTATGAGAGAATCCATGAGTCAAGGGTAGCGCTCTCAAAAATCAGCTGGATCAAAGATTAAGGCAATTTTGCAAACTCTAAAACAAAGGAAAAGCAAAAACACAGGATCCATTATATTAATGATATTCTGAATCTGTTGCATTCCTGTTAGCCATGTTTCATAACTATATTTTAGAATCAGAATACATCCCATCCTAAGCAGGACAGTGCTCCCAAATATTTTATCTGAAATTTCTTTTCAGACTGCCATCTCTTTACATCTGAATTTGCTCCTTCTGCCACAGATCACCAAGAAGCAAATGGAACTTCCTTAACTCCCAGCTTCTTTTGTATAGGAATTGTCTGAATTTGTATTGCCCTCAGATACAGCCAGAATTCCTCTGCAGGGAATTTGTCACAAATAAAATACTATAAGGGATAGATAAATACAGACTCTCTACTGAATTCTCTGGAAAACTCTGAAGTCTTCATGAAAGTCCAGTTTGACTTGCACTGAAGATTTGCAATGTCAGGCAACTGCAACAGCTTTTATCTTCTCCTCAATTAGGTTGTGGACTGAATGACTCCCCGGTGGGGCTTGCTGCGTATATCATGGAGAAATTCTCAACCTGGACAGACAAATCATTTCTGCATAGAGATGATGGAGGCTTGGAAAGGTAAGATGTCAGGTTATGATGTTATTCCGTGAGAAGTCTCATTAAAAGAATGACTGGCAGGAGCTAATATGAGGATACAGGTAAAACACTGGCCTGTCAAAACTGGAATCTAAGGATGGAAGGCTGACATGACAAGCACTAGTTTAAACTTACAGCAGACTGCCTGCATACTACTGCTTCAGCACCAGGCGATTTTGCTCTGAACACACAGGTGCCAACTAATCTACTGCATGAAAATAAATGGAGATTAAGAGGGACAGCAGCTCTTCAGGGCACGAGCCCAGTATAGAGCACTGAGGAACAGCTTCCAGTTAAATTTTTTCCTCTCTCTCTCAACAGCAAATACTCTCTTGATGAGCTTTTGACCAATGTGATGATTTATTGGGTGACATCCTCCATTGTGTCCTCGATGCGATACTACAAGGAAAACTTTTCCAAGGACCCTACTCTAAGTGTTCATGACAGGTAATTATGTGCCAAGTTGCAAGGCAGATTTGCAAATGAGGTTGAAACATTTGCCTGTATCAACAGTTAGATCACTTAGAACAGCACATTTAATTAGTTCTAAGAAAAATGAAAGTCCAAATTCTTATTTGCTTTTGATAAATATAGTTAAGGGTCACTTTTCTTTTGAACCTATAATGCACACAAGGTAGCTTGCAGCCAAGACAATGCCAAAGACTTATCAAAGCACCAAGCACAGGCCTATGTTCAAAATAGAAGTCTATCTACTTATTCACCAAACATGACTTGTAGCCCAGTTCAGTAAAAACAAAACAGAAGTTCATGGGCACACCTAAGAGAGAAGCATAACCTGAATTAGGAAGGCTACTGCTTGCTGGAGGATAAGCTAAGACTACATGAGTTAAGCACAAACCTGGGGTGGCAATTTGGAGAGCAGTACTTAAAACCCAGCACCTTGTGACAGCTGGTACATTAAGATGATGCTAAGAGAGGCTGACCACAAAATGTTGCTGAGCAGACTTCTCCAAGTAACTGATCATCTGAACAAGTAGGGGAGTCTTTTTCTTGGTAGACTAAACCAGCCCCTTTCCTCTCCAGAGGGTCATTTGTTGTGCATTTGGTTCCCAAATTCTAAAGCAAACAGGAGCTGGCTCATTTCTCGTAGAGGTGTGGTATCTTGTCATGTAGCACAACGCTCACAAAAGTTAAACTCAAATATGGGAAACATTTCAAGATCAACCTGTGTGCAAGGTTGGCTATACTTTACACCTTTACAGGTATCATCTTCTTAAAGTCAATGATACCTGAATAGAAATGAAGCTCCTCAGTGGAGTGCGGACTAGGAGGTGCACTGCACAAAGTGGGGAAACTTCTCCAGCTGAATGTGCTCCCTGAGACAGAGGTTTTTATAGACTTCCCCCCAGGACTTGTTTCAACAATGCAATTAATTTATGTCTTCCAGGGTTGGCGTATATGTTCCCACAGGGATTGCAGCTTTTCCTCAGGAGATTGTACATGTACCACGTGTCTGGGCAAAGAGTGTCTACAAGAACATCGTCACCTACACTTACATGCCACGTGGAGGGCATTTTGCTGCCTTTGAGGAACCAAAGCTCCTGGCACAAGACATCATGCAGTTTGTCCGAAAAGTGGAACAGCTGTGAGCCTGCAGTTGAAATATATGCATAGAATGGAAACAAGTGGTTTTACCAGTGGCAGAACCTTTAGACTGGATTTGTTTAATCACTCAAAATAATCACATATAGAAACCAGCATTTTATTTTGATAATAATTACAGTCATGATTTTTACAATCATCTTGTAATGTTTTCATAAGAAAAAAAAAACAAACAAAAAAATCCAAAAAGCATCTTGTGTTCCTTTGTTCCCAGCACCCTATCATTGCTGCGTTCATAGTTCAAGTACAACAGAATATGTAAACAGTTTATTGCAGTAACATTGCACTCAACTGAGGAAGAGAGGTGAAAGGAACTGGCCAAGGCTTCTGTTTAAAAGCTTCTTTAAACACATTGCACACTTTAAACCTGCATTCTTAAACATGTGTTACAAGCAGCTTTGGTGGAAGCATAAAAGGTTTTGATCTCCTGAGCACAAACACTCCTACATTCAAGTTATAGTTCCTTCAAGAGACCTGAGATTTCATATTCAAGTGGGCAGCTGCACATAAGGCAGCTTTCTTCACTCAACGCTTTTCCCCTAGAATGAGCTTAAGAATGTGCATTGTGCAGCTACTGCACATTGTAAACAGACAGTAATGGATACTACAGCAAAGAGGGCACTCTAGTGTTCTCCAAGCTCAAAAATTTCAAATTAAGTTCCTACAACTTCTATCATCTCATTCCATCCAAAAGGTCAAAGTTAAAATATGCACCAAGCATAGAGGGTTACTTCAACCTTCACCCTCTTCACAAAGGACTTTTACCACCCCATTGTGCATTTTTGACTAGTAACAGCAAGTACCCTCGCTACCAGTAGGTTCACCTTTCTCTTCAAATGGGATGGAGTTATTTCCAGCTACTGAAAGCTCATTACAGCACAGATAATAGCCCAGCTGACTGAAGACAACTCCAGCAGACACCTAGTTCTAACACACAGCTCTCAGGGCTTCTCTCCCTGTCCTGTTCTGCAGTAGACACCAGCCCAGAAGAACAGGCTCAAGTTCTGATTCTAGGTAATGCAGTCTGACTAAAAACAGGAATTCAGCAGGTAAAGATAGTGCTAAACTTGATCACATTCCCCTGATTTCTATGCATTTCAGAAACATTTAAGTCAAAGTTTCTTCCTCAAGTGAGAGTAATCTTCCATTATTGCAGCAGCACTTCTAACTTTCTCTGAAGAGGGTTAGCAAAGAAACTGCATACTTTTAATCTTATATCTAACCAATTGTCAGGGCTGTTAGGCAAAGATTAGTAAAAAAAATAAATTGCTTATTGCTACCCTGCCTCCACAGTACCAGTCTCTTTCCATCTCCAAGACAGCACTAGCTACAAGATTTTTCAGTTGCTGAAAAGTCTTACTTTGGAGTGTTAAGGAACAGAAAGTGAGTTACAGAAAAGTGTAATTTTATCAAATAGATGGACAAGCCCTTGTGTATTCAAGTGGGGCGCTCACCACGGCAGCTGAGGCAGTGTCGGGAGCTGCGGCTGTTGCTTGCAGGGTTGCCAGGGGGCCCCTGGAAGCGGCTCTGCCCATCTCCACGGCAGCCCTGGCAGCTCCAGCCCTTTGCAGAGGAACTGCCTTCATCCTGTCCCATTCTTTACTAGCTGGAAATAAATCCCTCTTCCGCAACAATGTTACCTCTGTGTCCCACTCCGCTTTTGCCCGCTGGTTTTCCTGATATGGGGAGCCTTTTCGGAAGGTTTTTCTCACAGTTATTTTGCAGGAAGTATTTTCACCTAAGAGAGTCTATGGGTAATGTGGCAAAGGCAGGGTCAGAAAATGGCCATATTAAAACTCAGGAGGAGATTGGATGTATCCAGCATGTAACAGTTCAGCAAGCACTCAGAAGGGAAGTTTTCCTCCCAACACATTAATTCATCGTGTGTCTCAGATCAGGTCCCTAAAGAATTGCTGGACCTCTGTGCAACTGTGCCTTAAAGTGGATTTGCCTTCAACAGCAACTCGGGAAATAAGGACAAGAAAGGAGCGTAGCAAGATACAGGAAGGCAATAGACACCATGAAGAAAAAAAAAATTCAGAGAGACATGGTTCAAAAATACATGGTTACATTTGCTAAAATTAACACCTAAAGAAAAAAAAAGTAATCAATATTCTAGTTAAATTTCTACAGAAACCATTCATTCACTAAAGCCTTTGAGGGTCACAGGTGCTTGGAACCAGACGTAGTCCTCCCAAGCAGGCGCCGTGTGCTGTGGAGGCGAGGCACTGACGTGGAGGTCTCCATCACAGGACAACTTAACAGTCAGCTTCCTCCCTCGGGTCGGCACTTGGTAGTTGAGCTTGGGCCGGAACCACTCAACACCACAGTCACGGTGGCCCTGGACCAGGACAAGAGTGCCTGTAACAGGGAGAGCCTTAAGTTCACTGAAGACATCAGCAACAAACAGGCGGTGAAAGAGCTGGCGAACACAGGGTGCAGTCTGGAGGCTCTCCTCAGCAGAGCCCTCACAGAACCCTTCCAAATTCAGCTCATAGAGCTCCTTGGGATTCATGACGTTGCCTCCAAGTAGGAAAAGAACCCGAGGAACCAGCGTCAGACTAAACATGACTTCCAGGTGCTGGAACAATCCCTCCAGCTCCATCAGCAGCTGCTGGCACTTTCTGCTTGCCAGGCCCAGGGAACATGGTTTCTCAATTCCATCTCCACCCTGGAAAACAAAAATTCATATTAACACATTTAGTTATGAACATGTATTATACTCTGCAGAAAGCATGGTCCATCCCAGAGGGTCAAGGAACAAGCAGTTTGTGTTCATTTTGAGAGCTACAGGTACCCACATGGGGAAGATGCACATCCTCTCTCCACATCAGGAGATGCAAGAGGAACACAAAAGCACAATCTGAATCGCGCTACTGATGAATTCCAATAGGAATTAGCAGCCCATCTTTCAAAGATCAGCCATCTCTCTGAAATCACTTAATAGTATTTTTTGTTTGGTTGATTTTTTTGCTTAGAAGTAACAAACAAAGCAGTGACACGCTTTGAGCAGAAAGCAGGAAACAATCAACTAAGAGCAATTTGTCGGCACCTTCAGCAGCCTGAACTTAACGCTGCCTTTGCCTCGTTTTCAAAAGGAGAGGGAACATTTAGGGATGCAGCCACAACAAGCGCTTTACTTTAAAAGCGCCGACACGTTGCTGTGCGAGTCCCCGAGCGAGAACAGGAGCTCGCAAGCGAAACTCAAACGCCACGGCCCCCCTAATTCCCCGGCTCGGGGGCGCCCCCGAGCACGGGGATGACCCCGCGGCCGCCGCCCCTCACCTGGGCCGCCCGCCGGCAGAAGTAGGCGAGCTGCTCGTAGGGCAGCGGGAGCTGGTTCCGCTGGTGCAGGACGTGCTTCAGGAGCTCGCAGGCGAAGCGGTAGCCGCTGCCCCGGCACACAGCTCCCGGGAACGCCACGGCCACTGCGGGGCTGCCCAAAACCGACCTGTCCCCCCGAGGCCTCATGATGCCGCCGCCGCCGCGATCCAGGCCCGCCAGCGCCTGGGAACAGAGAGCCAGTGACGCGCCCCCCCAACGGCCGCCGCGGGTTTAAATGCCGCCGCCGCCGCGGAGCCTCACGGGAGCGGCTCGCGGGCCGGGCCGCGCCGCGCGCCCTCCGGCGGTGGCGACGGCGGCACGAACGCCGCGCTTGGTGGGCGTGGTAGGAGGCGGGGTCTCTGCGAAGCCCCGCCCCTCCGTTCCCCCTCCCGATCCGGTCCCGCGGCCGCCCGGCTGAGGCTGTGCCGGGAGCTCGGGCTGCTTCTTGCAGGGCTATCCGGGAAAGGGCCGCAGGAAGCGGCTCCGCTGTCCTCCGCCCTGCTCCCGGCAGCTCTGGCGGCTCCGCTGTCTTCCGGAGGAGCCGCCTTCGCGCTGCGGCGGGGAGGCGGGGAGCGTGCAGGGAGTGCCGTGTTTGGAAACATTGTGCCCGCCGCCCCATTGGGTGCCGCTTCCAGCACACGGCGACGGGAGGGCGGGATGGCGAGAGGAGCCGCTCCGAGGCTGCTTTACAGGAACAGCGGCCACCTGTGCGGAGCCGCGGGGAGTGTCAGTTGAACACGAACAATGATCCGATCCAGCGTTGCTCTCCCCAGGGCATGCGGCGGGGAGAGAGAAGGCGCAGTGGCCGTGGAACTGGAGACTGGGAATACACTTAGTGAGGGGATGCGGCGCACAGCTAGAGGTTCTTTTGCTGTTCCGCCCCCCCCCCCCCCCCACCCCTCCCCCGCCCGCTNNCCTCCGTTGGATCTTAAAAGTGTGCTTTGAGATCGCTCTGTGTCGGGCTGCTGCCTCTGCGTAGTCATGAGGTACTTCCAATGCCAAACAGCTTCGAAAGTGCCCCAGTTTCCCGAATCCAGAATGACTGATCGTTCGATGTCAATAACCAGGGAACCCGGGGCTGTGAACTGCCAAAGGGATAACCCACGGGCGTCCGCAGATCCGGGGGAGCGGGGTCCGGGGAGCGGCGGCATCCCGCGCGTTGTCGGCCGCGGCCGACAGGCGGCGCCCTCTCCCTCGGACTCCAACTCCCATCAGCCCCCCGCGGATGAAACCCGTACAGGAGCGAGCTGGTCGCGCCGCGGGGCACGCTGGGAGGCGTAGTTTCGAGCGGGCGGCGCGCGATGCATTCTCGGCGTTGTAGGCGGGCGGGACTCGCTTTCCCGGGGCGCCGCGCGGCGGTCGGTGACGCCGGGGCCGGAGCCGGGCCGGNCCGGAGGGCCGGTGCCCCCCCAGAGCAGGTCGGTGCCCCGGCCGCACCCCGCAGGTTGGGTGGCGGGTCTGGCTGGAGGTGCCGGCGGTGCTGGTGCGGGGCCGTGCGGGGGTCGGGCTGACAGCAGCCGTAGGAGCGGTCCTGCAGCCCGGCCCCGGGAGCCCTGTGCCCGCCTGCCCCGGGCTGTCCTCCCGGCCGTGCTCGCGCCCCTGGTGCCAGCGAGCTCCCTGCGGGGTCTGCCGGACCCTGCCCGTGAGGAGTATCGCACTGCCTGCCGTCTGTCTGCGGGCGCTTCGCCGCCTGCGATCAAAAAAGCTTCGAAAATAAAGCTTTGCTCGCCTCGTAGTTCCAAACATCACGTTTGCATCTCTCTCTCCCCGAGAGACGATCGGGTCTGAACCCCTTTCCAGGTGCCAGAAGAGTTCTGGTGACTCCCTTCCCAGCTAATTTGACAGCTGTTCCCTTACATAGGGCTGCAGATGGTATGGACAGAGGGTGAGGCACTTGTCTCTTGCAGCAGGAAGAAGTGGGTGTTTGCTCAGCTGGGGCAGTTGTCACCCTCTCATAGAACTGTCATTGTGGGGAGAATTACGTTGGCTCAGACTCAATTGCTCGGCCCCGTCAGTGGACTTTCTGTAAAATATATAATAGCTTGTGCTGGGAGGGAGCAATTCCAACACAAGGGAGGCCTGGGACTCTTGGGAAGATGTGAATCTTCTCCATAGGCAGGACTGTGCCCTGCAGCCGCAGTTTAGTTCTTGTTCCTTTCAGCTGGAGGCTGGAGAGTCCCCTGTGGTTTCAACTCAGCTTCCTGTTTCTGGCTACCCTGTGCAGTGTGTGCCCCAGCAAGTCTAGGCTTGTTGCTTTTCTAGTCTCAAGTGCCTTGGAGAAGACCCACTCCCTTTTTTAGATGACAGTGCAGTAGGTGAATGGGTTTTGCTTAGAACTGGAAAGCTGGTAGATGGCAAGAGAGGAAAACCTGCTACAAGTACCTTTTTCTCTCAGCACAGCTCTGCTGCCAGAGAACTGAGCTGACAATTGAGAACTTCTGTTGGCCTTTTGCCACTGTAAGCACCGCTGTGGTTAAGAGCTGAGCTGGAAGGCAAGGAGAGGTCTGTTACCTCTCCTGACATGCAAATAGGTGTCCAGAGGAAAAGGAAGTGCTTACTGTTGCCAGCCCCATTTAGTCTGACAGAGTATGTGGCTTCCTGCGGGCTCGAGCCTTTTCTTAGTGGTCCTTATACTGAATCACTGGGAAAAATTACTTAAATATTCTCTTTAGAAAGCTGGAGCCTGTTTTGGTTGAATTGAGCTTGATGAATACCCGGACCTTTCTGTTACAACCCCATCTGGCCTTCCCTGAGGAAGTACTTCTGAGCATATTGTGTACAGACAGTCCCAATCAGGTCTGGTTCTCCAGAACTCTGGCCAGTGATTAGCTGGCAAATGAGTCATTACCTTGTTTCTTCATGTCTGTAGTCCTTCCTTGTAGAGAGAAGATACATAAGGATGTAGAAAGGAGTCAATGAAAAACTAATTGAGTGAGGGAGAGTATCATTGAGCAGAAGAGGAAGCAGAAGCTTTTGTTTTCAGGCCCCTGTTTCTGCGCACATTGGATGGGTGGAAGCTGCTGGATAGGGTGGGAGTGGGATGCTGTGGGTGGCATTTTGTGGGTCATGGATGGGTGAGGGGGGAGACTTTAAATCATATGCAGGCCTGGACCTTTTTGAAACTGGAACACTCTCTCTCTGTGACTGTTAGGCTGGCCCTATTCTTTACTGTCCAGAAAAAAAATCCCCCCCCAGACAGTGTTACCCTTGTGCCCCACTCTAGTTTTGTCCTTTGGTGTTCATGATGTGGGATACAAACAGCACAAACAAGCCATAAAGAAAGTTCTAGCTGAGTGTAGGAAAGAATGGCAGAAGGCTGGGACCTAACACAGTCTCTTTCTGCCACTTTCCCTCTCTGAAATCTTCAGCACCAGCTTCAGAATATATGGGCAGCTGGTGCCTGTAGAAGTCCCTGTGGGCACAGCATCTAACTCTTCTGTTTTGTTTCATTCTCTGACCAGGCAGAAGATGGGAACATCGAGTACAAGGTGAGTCTTTTGAGGTTGCAGAAGGAGGTCTTCCTCCCAGAGGGTTATTTTGCAGTGAGTAACATCACCAAAGACAGCCTATGGGTAACATGGCCAAGGAAAGGACAGAAGAGTGGACACTGCACTAAGGAACTACCATTCATCTTCTGTGTCTCTGTGCCAAGCATTACCCAGTCTGCTGAGCTGGAAAAGCTTGATCTCAGTACTGATTTTTAGGAATCTCTTAATAATCTAGTATGTGATGCCTACTGTATTTTTCTTGAGAGAGAGATGCAGATATCCCTGAAAATGATTTGCCACTTTCTTGTGGCTGCTCTCCCATTTGCACTTACTGGTTCCTGGATCACAGATTGGTCCCAGAGTGCTGTCTTTAACCCTGCAGCAGGCAGGGTACAGATCCCTTTGTCAGGATGCGGGAAAGTTCTTCTACCATATAATTGTACCTTTGTGAAACCCCTTCTCACCTGTCCCATGGCTTCTGTTCAGACACTGATACAGGCTGTGCTTTCTAGAGGTGGGTCAGAGTTGGGAACATTGCTGCACAGAATTGGGCAATGGGACTGCCTCTGCATCCAGGCTGTGACTAGAACTACCCCTCTGTTAAACAGCTAAAACTGGTGAACCCCTCGCAGTATCGCTTTGAGCACCTGGTGACACAGATGAAGTGGCGACTACAGGAGGGCCGAGGTGAGGCCGTCTACCAGATCGGCGTGGAGGACAACGGGCTCCTGGTGGGCCTCTCGGAGGAGGAGATGCGAGCCTCGCTCAAGACGCTGCGCCGCATGGCAGAGAAGTACGTGCTCCCTTTAGTCTGCAGGGCCCACGAGCGTGGCTCCCTGGAGTCCCCTGAGCAGCTGGCGGCTCCATCCTACAAAGCCCCTGTATGACTGACATTTCTTCAGTCCTGAGGCTCTGGAAACGTGAGGAAAGTTATAGGGCTTTTGTCTGGAAGCTTGAGGCTCCTTCCCTGCTATCCCCAGCCTTCATCCCATTCGCTTTGTCCGCTGTTATCGTAGAGGTGCAAGAGTTGTCAAGTTTAAATGTGTCTCACTCCTTCCTTTTGTCTTTGTGGCAGGGTTGGAGCTGACATTACAGTGCTGCGGGAGAGGGAGGTTGATTACGACAGTGATGTTCCGAGGAAGATAACGGAGGTGCTTGTCCGAAAGGTGCCTGACAACCAGCAGGTAGGGACCTGTGGTTTGGCTGTCATCTCCTGCTGGAGACCTAGAGGCTTTGTACGAGCAGCTTCCTTTGGGTTTGGGAGTCCAAACCCTGGAGGCACTTTGTCATAGGTTGGCCCATAGCAGATGCTTTAAAGGACTGCCAGAGGGAGGCTTGGTGATAACGCTTCTTATCTCCGAGACTGTGATTGAGGCAGATGTCAGTGTGGGAGATTACCTGGATCAGAACTGAAAAACTATTTCACTTCTATGGCAGTGGTTCTGATGCAGACCCGTGTGCAAACGAGGAAGGATTTAGAGGTCTGCTGCAGCAAATAGCTTTTTTTGTGATATCAAAGCCTGATATGTCACATATCAACTCTAGAGAGTGTATCACGACTGCTGGGCAGTGGTTTGGTGGGAGCAGGAGGAGAATCTGAGCAAGATTAAACTGCACATTGTCTCTGATGTAGAGAAGCTCTCTGAGCTGCATCTCCACTGCCCAGTAGTGCTTGTGCACTCAGCACAACAGTGGTTAAGTTTAATGATTTCTTTGTTCTTTTTCCTGTAGTTCCTAGACCTTCGAGTAGCTGTCCTAGGGAATGTGGACTCAGGGAAGTCAACACTGTTGGGTGTCCTAACGCAAGGAGAGCTGGACAATGGGCGGGGCAGAGCACGCCTCAACCTCTTCCGGCATCTCCATGAAATCCAGTCAGGAAGAACATCAAGCATCAGCTTTGAGATCCTCGGCTTCAACAGCAAAGGAGAGGTAAGAGAGAGTGGATTGCTGAACTCAGAAAGCTGGAGGAGACTAGGATTACTCTCCTGTTACAACTGTGAGTGGGACAGAAGGGAAGAGAGATGGCACAGTTCTCTGGCCCTTAAGCTGAACCTGAGTGTTGGTTGCACATTTGCAACAGACACCATTTCTTGCACCCGTGGTGGATGATCTCTACTTAGTGATTCTGACATCAAAGTGGATAGATAAGGGTTTTCTTTATTTGCCCACTGGGGCTGCCTCTCTCACAAGCTCCTTATCCCTTAGGTGGTAAATTACAGTGACTCCCGGACAGCAGAAGAGATCTGTGAGAGTTCTTCCAAAATGATCACTTTCATTGACCTGGCTGGCCACCACAAGTATCTGAAAACAACCATCTTTGGCCTCACCAGCTACTGCCCAGACTTTGCCATGCTGGTGGTTAGTGCCAATACTGGCATTGGTGAGTGTCGCCCTGCCTGCATGGATTGAGTGCAACATGTAAAGAGGAATGGAGAATGAGGGGAATGGGTCCTTGTCAGCTGTGAATGGGTTTCAGAAAAGTTTATTAATTTGTAAGCTTCTACTGATATCTTGTAAGCCAGTGTCTAGGAGTGCCTGGGAGAGGAGTAGATCTGGGGTCCTCTTACCAGCTGTAGACCACATTAAACTGTACCCTGGACTGAGAGGCTTTGTTTGGGATTTGGGGCAGTGTTTCTCAGAAAAGAAAATAACTTTGACATATTCTTAGGGGTGTTGGATCCCAAAGTCTTGTAAAAAGGCATCTGGAGTTCTCCCACAACTATCTCTGACATTTTTGTGACTGTTCTCTGGCAAACTTTGGTCAAAGAATGAAAACTACTGTATCTTTCTGAAGCAGACAGATCAGTCACAAAATTTCTCGGTGGTTTTTATTTTTCTGGACTGATGTTTAGTTTTGTTTAAAAGAATAACTGTGCTTTTTCAATGCATGATGAACTAAGCAATTACAGTGAGATCTCTAAGAGTGGGCCTGTGGGATAGCCAGGAGACACAGCTATCGGCATAAACAAGCTACGGTGGTGACTGCTGCTGCACCTACACTCTCACTTGTCTCCTGCAGCGGGCACAACACGAGAGCACTTGGGCTTGGCCATGGCCCTCAAGGTCCCCTTCTTCATTGTCATCAGCAAAGTCGACTTGTGTTCAAAAGCCACCGTGGAACGGACAGTGAAGCAGCTGGAGCGAATCCTGAAGCAGCCAGGCTGCAACAAGCTCCCCCTGCTTGTGAATTCAGATGATGATGCAGTTACAGCAGCACAACAGTTTGCACAATCTCCCAAGTAAGGGACAGTTCCTTTCTTCTGTTGGGAGCAGGCATTTCAGACTGGGTTGCCATGTGGAGCTGGGGAAGGGTGAACACAGGGGGGATGACTACATCTTGAACATCTCTGCTCCTTGTCAGGTTTCCTACCTTTGCATTCTCCAAGAAGGCATTTTCCCCTCCCAAACTTTTTTGTGGGCTCTGGGAGCAAAGGCTGCATTAGAGTTACTTCTTCATGCGAAAAGTGTGTGTTGAGAAGGGATTGGTGCCTCAACCAAGCATTGAGGCAGGGGTTACTGTGGAGTTGTATCTAGCCTTTCTGCTTTAGCCACTTACTGGTACCGTATCCATCTTCCTGTGGGTCTCAGTAGATTCAGAATCCCAGAAACCTTCTGGAACTGTGCCATGGCCTTCTACTTATTTGTGTCTACTTGTGTCTGACAGCATCACCCCAATCTTCACACTGTCCAGTGTTTCTGGGGAGAACCTGGATCTCTTGAAAGTCTTCCTCAACATCCTCCCTCCACTGACCAACAGTAAAGAGCAGGAAGAATTAATGCAGCAACTTACAGAATTTCAGGTGGGTAAGGGTAGTTTGTTTCCAGCTCTGATATTGGACTCATTGCTGTGCCGTGGGAGAGATGTTTGGACACCACAGGTAGAGATGTGGTGAACTCCTGGACTATTGAGAGACATTTTAAAAAGTACTTGGTCCTTGATAAAAGCCTGATAGGCTGAATCTGTCCTAACCATGAGATGTCTGTCTCAGGGATACCATCATTTCTCTGGTTGCTATTTAAAAGGAAGAGCTTTGTTCCTCTAATGGGAAGGTAGTGGGAGCTGGTGGAGCTCTTGAGACGGTGTCTGATGACCAGCAGAGAGATCACCTCCTTCCACACAAGGGGTGGGCTCTTTGTCCTCATTCTGGAGTGCTGTTTCATAGCTGTCTGTCTGAGCAGCTTATTCTTGTTGCCTTGCTGCAGGTTGATGAAATTTATACGGTGCCAGAGGTGGGGACTGTTGTGGGAGGAACTCTGTCAAGGTAAGCGAGCCTAGGCAGATACGTGTGGATGTGAATGGTTGCTGGAGTTCCCACAAGGTTAGAGTCACCTGCTGCAGAAGTGGAAGCTGTGTGAGGCTCAGTCCTGACTGCTGCCAGATGACTGAGCCAAGTGAGAGTAGAGCCCTACAGGGTGTTGGGAAGTGACATGAGGAGACCATTGGTCATGTGGTGGCAAGCAGTGTGCTCTAAAGTTGCTGGATTAGGAATGTGTCCTGAAGCATGCTGAAAGAAGGGATGCTGGAATCTAGAGTTGGCAGAGGTTAGCCAAGGAGTTGCTTTCTTCCTTCCTCAGGTGGGGGGAGGAAATGTAGAAGGTAGATCCTGTGATTCCAGCAGGGGTTAACTGCACACTACCTCATGCAAAGGCAGCTGTCCCTCTGTGTTCGGGAGTGATCAGAGCAGTTTGGCCAACAGCACACCCACATTGAAGGACTGTCATCTGAGGTCTCTCCACCAGAAACAAAGCAGTGTGGCAGAGCACTGGGGGTGCAATGGCCCCTGTCTGCACATGGGATTCTTAAGAGTGCTAGTGTGACTTTCACTCCTGCTGTAAGAAATCCTGATTCTCAGCAGCTTTGTCTCCCTGTTAGTTGGTCCAGGGTAAGAGTCCAAAGAGTTGGCCCCGGGGAATTTGTTCAGGTTAATCTTGGAGGGTGAAATGTCTTTGTCTCCTGATTAACTGTGTCCTGCTCTTCTATCCTGGGCAGTGGGATCTGCCGAGAAGGGGAGAACTTGGTGGTTGGTCCCACTGACGATGGGAAGTTCCTTCGGCTGAAAGTGTGCAGTATCCAACGGAACCGCTCTGCCTGCCGCGTGCTGCGGGCTGGGCAGGCAGCCACCCTGGCCCTCGGACCCTTTGACCGCTCCCTGCTGCGCAAGGTTAGTCCTGCTGATGCAGGTCGTTCACTGGTCCAGTGAGCACAGCTGGAGGCTTTCCTAGGCATCCTCCGTTGCTAGGGTGGGAATGAAGTAGAAACGTTTGCAGGAAACATGCTGGAAGGAGAGGGAATGGCCAGGTTACAAATTACAATGAGTACAAGGTTGAGAATGGGATGTAAGCCCAAGTCACAGAGTGGAGCTGTATTTGTGGTTTTGGGGACTGTTCAGAAGCAAGGGGTCAGACCCTGACTGGTCTGAGCCCTGGGTTTTTCTGCAGGGCATGGTCATGGTGAGCCCAGAAATGAACCCCACCATCTGCTCAGTGTTTGAAGCCGAGATCGTGCTGTTATTCCATGCCACAACTTTCCGGAAGGGGTTTCAGGTGACGGTGCACGTGGGGAATGTGCGACAGACAGCTATCGTAGAGAAGATCCATGGAAAGGTAGGCCATGGAAAGAAAGGTGAGGAAGATGGACCTCCCTGTGGGGTTTGTTGGGTTTGTCAAGATTCCACCACGCCCTCTAGTAAAGCTGGGGGCTGCTGGTATTTTGAGTAGCTGTGTCCCTTCCTAGGAGCAGACTCTATCCCTTTGTCCTGCCCATTTGGTTGCTTTTCGTCCAGACATGTTAAAGAAGAGAGGTGAACTCCAGAGCTTGTGTCTTCCTCTCTCTTCTTATGTATACAGTAATGGGAAGGGCTCAGGCCTTGCAGTCTGAAGAAGGCTGCTCATTTGCCTCATCTCCTTACCATCCACATGTACCTCTTCCTGCACACATCAGCTTGGGAGATGGGTCTAAGCTCTCCCATTTTTCTTTTCAGGACAAGCTGCGGACAGGAGAGAAGGCAGTTGTCTGTTTCAGGTTCATCAAGCACCCTGAATACTTGAAGATTGGAGCCAAACTACTTTTCCGTGAAGGAGTCACCAAAGGCATTGGGCATGTCACTAACCTCCAAGCCATCACCACCAAAGAAAACGGCCTGGAGGAGTCCCTGGGGCCTGGACAGCTGAGCTTCTGACTACCAGCAGGTCAGAGAAATCTCCACTCACCAGCACCTGGGGAGAAGGCTAGAAGCTCCTTTGGCTTTCTGAGCAATGCCTGGAGCTGCTGCTGTCCCGTTCTAGTGTGGATGTCCCTCCTCTGCACTGTGAGATGGAGCACAAGAGAGTTTCTTGCATTCAGTGCCGTACGTGGGACAAGTTAAGCATGTTCTCCACATCGCCTGCAGCTTTCATTTGGAATAGATTCCTTCAGAATACATCAGAGGTACCTGCAGACCTGGGCAAGCAAGTATTGGCTTTGTTTACTGTTTGAAAATTGCTGGTTGGGAGGCACAGCGACCTTGAAGACAAGTAGTGAAGGGATGTTTTTCCATCTCTGACACAAGGTCTGGTCCCATTTTTGCTGAGCACTGAGTTGATAACAGTGTTCTCTCAAATCATCCTTCAGTACATCCTTCCGGGCAGGAGATGGAACAGGCCATGCTAACCACAGCAGGGACTTGGCTGAACCTCTCAGAATGTGTTCAGGACACTTTTTAACCATTTGAATCTTGATTGACTTTAGTCTACTGTGTGTCCATTTGTGCATTGGTTTTGCGTTACTCCAATCTGAATGTCTTACTGTTGGACAGATGTCCTGTTCCCCACTCACATGCACACATTTCTTCAGCATCCCTCTTTATGACTTCCAGGAAGCTGTGGCTGCTCTGAGCGGCACAGCCTCCTGACGTAACATCATGAAGACAGAGTTTCTACTTGCATCTGTTCCTTGCAGCAGCTGTACAGGACGTCGTTCTGTGGAGCAGAGCAGAGCCCAGGCCTGCACTGGTGTGAGCAGGTTGTTTCCATGGATGTTCACCTGAAGGTGCCATCTGCACATTGGTAGCAGTGGTTTGCAGTGGGCTCCCTGGTGTGGCTGTTCCCAGCCCACCTTGTTCCTCACATGCTTGCCTTAATGTGTGAGGAGGACAGACTGCATTACCTACACAAAACCAAGTACCTTCTGTTTTGACAGTGGCATGATTTTTATTTCTCTTGGAGCAAGAATTCTTTCTTTCCATTGCCACTGGTGTTTGTTGTCAGAGGGAAGCTGATGTTGCCAGCAAGGACTCTGTATGTAGAGTGGAGCACAGGTCTCCCACTCTGTCTTGCAGCTCTGCTGTATAGCCTGGAGGGTGCAGCAGGGTCTGTAAAGCTGTACATAGGCTTTTGGTTTTATTATTGACTGTTAGACCAAATGTGTCTGCTGTGAGCAAAAGGCCTTCAGCAAGCCCTGCTGGTTGGTGTGGTGGCCTGCTAGCCCTGACTGAAGGGTGAGTGCCTGTGATAGCACTAGGACACTCAAGTGGCCCTTGTGCCATCCTGAGAGCAGGTTCTGCTGCTGGGCCGCTGGCACAGGCACTGCTGCGCGGGGCCGTGGGTCTCTGCACTGGGCGAGGCCGTCGTGGGGTGGGAAGGTGGGGGCTGCACCCTGCCAAGAGTGTGCTGAGGTGGGGGGAAGCCTGTCAAGTGATGGCATAAGTGAAGGAAAGGCAGCTTAATAGTTGCAGGAGTGACCTGTCCCTTGGAGGGAGCACCAATCCAGCTGAAAACTGCTGCATCCCCAGCAGAGAGAAAGGAGATGCTGGCTCAGGGTCACTGCTCAAGCAGGATCCCTTTTTTTTCCCATGCTGGCAGTGGGCTGAGTATTCCAATGACACAGTCCTTCCACCAATGCCTGCAAGGACAAGCCCCAGATGCCAGCAGGCTCTTCCCTTTGGTGCTAGTGGGTCACAAAGAGAGCTTGCTGGGGGTAGGGGACTCCAGCTCTTTGCACTCTTTTGCACTGGTGTTTTCTGCCCCAAAGGGGGGTGCTGTGACCTTTTCTGAAACAGCTGATGGCTGGTCTCACCTCATCCCTGCCATCTGTGGCATGACTGTTCTTGGTGCCATGCTCTTCATAATTGCTGTTTTGTTGTCTTGAATTTTTCTAATGCTGGGGATTGTCCCTGTTCTCCAAGCATCTATATAAATGTACAGAATAAAGATGTTTTATTGAGCTTGCTGGCTGAGTTGTACAATGAGTGAGGGTGGAGCTGGGCTCTTACCCTGCTGCCCTTGGAGCTGGGTCACAGTTGGAGCTGGCTACCCTTCAGCCATTTCTAAGCTTCCTGCGTTCAGCCCTATAAATACCGTGCCGTGGTGTGGAAAGAATGCACGCGCTGCTGTTTACAATCTTGCGCTCCCGGCTTATCTGAGTAAGCCTGGGTGTGCAGCCTGAGGTGACAGCAGCCACGTCACCCTGAGCACAGCACTTTGGGCTGTTGTGGGCGGAACGGGCTGTGCTGAGAGCCTCCTCACAGTCACAAATTCCCCCAGAGCATAATTAAAGAGACGCTTTCTAGGGCACACATCTAACCGGTGATTTGTTTCTAAAATAGCTTTGACCTTATCAAGGGGTTCATGACTGCCTTGTCTCCATGAGAACAGGTTCTTCCCTTGGGACATGTAGAGGCCGAAAGGTTTCCCTGTGGAGATGACTTGTGACCAAAAGGATTTGCCTCTTCTAGACTTGTTTTTGTGTCAGATAGTGGCATCTGCAGAGTCCAGTCCTGCCAGTCACTTAGGAAATGAGATGTGCCACTGTCACAGGGGATGAGACAATCCTGTCAGACTGGTTGCTGTTTCTCTTCACGTGAGGGCTTTGGGAAATTTGTCACTTTGCAATGTTAGGACTGTCATTAGTGGGAGTGACTTCATAATTCCTTCCTCTACTGATTACCAGAGCTGCACACACCAGAATGAGCTTCTTGTTCTCCTTTGAAATCTCATGAGTGTGTTGTCAAGTATTAGACTCCACTGACAGTAACGTAGCAGAATCCCAGCACAGGCTGTCTGCTGGAAGCAGAGAGCAGCTCAATAGCTACATGTAGGATGATGCAGTTCAGAAAACAGCACATAGATACGGAGCTGCAGTTTGTACCATTATCTGCTGCCTGAAAGGCTCTGTCCCCCGCTGCCCAAGGAAGGGAATCCTGCAGCTGATGAAACTTACTGCAATTCAATTCCTAACCTCACCCAGAGCTGTCTTGACGTGGCACATTCTTCCCCACCCCCGCCCAAAGAGCCTCGTTCAAATTATTGGCAGCAGAGCTTCTGGCAGGCTCCAGGCAGCTCGCAGTATAGCAGAGCTGAGCTCTGCCAGGCAGCTGAGGGCACTTGTCTTGCCCTGGAGCCATTCTCACCCTCTCTCAGTACCTGCTCGTCCCCTCCATGATACTCTGCTTTGTTGGCTGTTGTAATCTGTGGAGCTCTGGAGCGGCCACTGTACTGTGGCCTATGGCTCAAAAGAGCTGAATAAGTAATTAGGCAGAGCCCAGTCAGAACTGGTACCTGTCAGCAAGCTGTATCTAGTACCACTCAGAGTCTGGGAAGGAGGAAAAATATGGTTATGCACTCTACACCAGACAAAAGCTTTCACAGTGCTCTTTGTGACTCCTGGCATGTTTTCTATCCCTTCTAGTGAGGGCTCTAACAGTAGACTGTTTATGTGTCAACAGCAATTATTATGAATTAGTGCAGTTTTCAAAGAGCCCACCAAAAAGTATGCTTATGCAGTTACTGCTTCCTTAAATCTTTTATGACAAGAGTAGTCTTTCTTGTGTACTCCTGAGCTGCTGATAAGCATAATGCAATGGACTGCTACACAGAGGGAATTATTAAACCATCTATAACATAAATCCTGGGGTGTGGGAAGGAGGAAATAAAAATCACTGTCTTCCAGGTGGAGGGAAGAAGGAACAACTGGGCTAAGCTACCACATATAAATTACACAGTAAGGGCAAGGCCTGGAACTGCAGCCAGAGTAGAACCACAAGTTGAAGATTTTATACAGAGTCATTAGACAAGGGTTCAAGCCAAGGCTTAGCTGGAGATTCCCTGGGATAAGCTGCTGCACTTACAGTAGCTGCTTTTATAGGAGGAACAGAATTACTGAGCAATGATGGCATGCAAATACCTATNGCATCGCTGGGACCCTGCTTCACAGGGGATTCCAGGTCACACTGTACAGAGGCAAGTCTAACAGGCAAGCCAACAGCAGCTCTCTCTTGGTGCCCTGGGGAGCTGGGCACAGCTGGCTCTGCAGTGGCAGCAGTGGGCAAGCTGGTTGCTGCCACTGCCTGTGACAGCTGCCGTTCTGCTGCCTTTTGGAAGAATGACTCAATAGCACTAGCTGGCTTCTGCCGAAGCTCTTTGCTCGGGCTCCTAAAGAACTTGACCCCAGCCCTCCCACAAGACGTGGAGTTTTGGCTGGTGGTGGCAGTGCCATCAGGCTGGGCATCACCCGTCAGGAAGGTGGCAATGCCTGTAGAGAGCGTGACAGGCTCCGAGAACTTGCTTGCTGAGAGTTGCACTGAAATCAGAGGTGGAGACCTGCAAAGGACAGACACAGCATCAGTTCAGACACCAGCCTGGAAAGCAAGAAATCTTTTGAGGTAAGACTTTAAACAACACAAAACATTCATAGACAGGGGAACTGTAGTATCTGGCAAGGGTTTGGATAGATGTTTGCTCTGACAAAGTTAGTATTGCTACCTTCACAACAGACATGGCAGGCTGTGCTGGGCAAAGCAGAACCCCTCTTTCCAAAGCAGCAATTCCCAAAGGAAGGGCATTGGAGCAGGAGCAGCCAACTGCCAGCCTGGACTTTCACTCCACTACAGGCTGAAGCTGCTGTGAGATGAGAGCACGCTAAGGGACAGGCTGAAGCTGCTGTGAGATGAGAGCACGCTAAGGGAGCAGCAGCCTTGTCAGAGTTTAACAGACAGGACCTTCTCGCCTTCACTGCAGAGCAGAAGGAAGGAAGGAAGAAAATGCTGAAGACAGGAGTTGTGCACTTTCATTTTTCTTTCTGCCCCAATGGCTTCCTCACAAAAAGCTTTGTCCTTAGGGTAGGACAACAAGGCTCAGCTAATTTCTTCAGCCCAGCAGGACCAGGACAACCTCGCTTCAGCTGGACAAACCCCAGCCAGTAGCAATCCTAACTCCAAGTACAGAAGTGTCTCACCAGATGTGGGGCTCAGAAGAGGCCAGGCTGTTCTACTGCTAAAAGGTCTCTGCACTCTACTGTGAGGGTGCTGGGAATCACTTTTCCTGCCACTCAAATTAACTTGAGTTCCTTTCCGATAGGTCTCGTCCAGCACCTCCCACATCAGAACCAGTCCTGACAGAGGTGACCCACTTTGTCCCACACTCACCATGCTGCCTGGTGAGCCCCAGCCACGTTGCAGGTTTGGATGAGGGTGAAAGCGTCGTTGCACATTTTCTGTGCGTCATAGCGGGACAGGGCACACAGGCGTGACACGCGGGTGTCCCCTTGCTGGCGGATCACCACCATCAGCTGCCGGGCCACGCGGTGGTTCTGCCGGGAGAGCAGAGCTGTGCTTCCAGCGACTCCTGCAGGAAGGGGCAGGAACAGCCGAGGGGACTGTTCCCTGCCTGGAGCCCTGCCCAGCCCCCAAGCCGCTGCCATCTCCCGAGGGTGGGGCGGGACATGTCCTGTCCGGCCTGATTGCCAAGGGATGGGATACACAACAACACGTGCTTGCACAGCTGTGCCACACAGGATGGGAAGCACCTAGTCCTTGCTTTCCCTCAAAGGCAGCTCCAGTTTTTTTGGCCCCGCTGCAGTGCCAAAGGTTGTGGATTGCTCCCACCCTGGCCTACATAGGAGCGCAGCACTCCCTCTCACAGCCCATGGGCACACCTGTGCCAGCAAAGGGCTTGCAAGGGAGCAGCAGAAGGAAGGTGCAGTGGCATCCTAAAGCATGGGACAAGGACTGGTCTTAACCCTGCAGTGTTCTGGGGCACAACCATCCTGCCTGGCCATGCTCCTGCACACCTCTCTTCTTGGGACACCTCAGCACACAGGCACCCATCTGTGGGTGAGCAGATTTCCTCCCCTCCCACATACCACCCTCAGCCTCCTGCAAACCACTCACAGTGCAAATGCACTATGTGCCTTCTTATGTCCCCGTGCCTCCCCTCCTTACCTGGCTCCTGTCCTTGTTCAGTCTGGACTCCAGCTCCAAGGCCAGCTGCAGGAGCCAGTGCTGCACCTGGACAAATCAGGGGTAACAGACAGGTTGGACCTCTGCTCACAGCAGTACCACAACACAAGGGAAATGCTGGTGGGGGATCAGACTGGAATGGACAGACTATTGTAAGGCCCCGTATCTGTTGTAGACCTTGAGAAATCAGTCCAGCTGAGATTCAACACTGCAGGCAAGAACGTTATAGATACCATACAAGCCCTGCATTACTACTAAACTTTGCCAAGTAATCTAGGTTCCTCGTCCCAGACTTCTCTTTCCATCTTCCTACAGCTCAGTGGGAACCTCTCCCCAGCTAACAGATAAAGTCCCTGCCTCTTTCTTTGGGCTAGTTACCTTCCTTCTAGCAACCATGCTCTTGAAGCTTGGCATTGTGAATAACTTTCAAACAGCACAGGCCCAGTTTTGCTCATGGAAATTACAACCAGGATGGACCTCTTTGTGCAGGAGTTTGTCAATGCATTTCTGTCAACAGGGCCTTCCAGAGCTCAAACCACCTTCTCCCGCTCAGCCTCCAGTCTGAGTTTCAGGGCATAATTGTGCAGAAAAGCAGCAGTTTTGCAAGCTAGTCTGTTTTTAGTATTGTTATCTTCTCCAGTGTGAAAGCCAAGCCTTATGCTAGATGTAGGCTTCTCCTACCGCCTTCTGTGTGGCCAGGGCTGACTTCCCAGGGAAGTTCTTGCTGCAGCCAATAGACTGGGGCAGGTACCGGTTTTTGACAGGTTCCTCTTCAATTCCTCTGCACAAGTCATAGAGCCAAGACCTGAAAGCCACAGGGAAAGCATGAGGTCAGGGCAGCTACAGACAGGCAGGTATCACTGGGCAGCACTGGGTCAGTCCCCTGCTGAGCCCTGCTTTCAACTCAGTGCAAGCTGTGACTGTCTCTCATCCTCAGCTCCACAGTCACAGCCACAGCTGAATAGGCAGGATTCCTTCAGGCCACAACTGCCTGTCAGCACAACTCCTCCACCTCTTCTCCTGAAGTGGCAACAGTTCACCAGTCTGCAGGGCAGTCCAATCACTGTTCTGGGCCCAGTGTTTCAGGCTCCAGTCCAGCCTTGTAATTTCCTCTATGATGAGACTGTCAAGACTGCCCTCTTTCCAGCCTGCAGAGAACCAGCCCTTTGGCCCCATCCTTGGATGCTGTAGAGGAAGGCTGAGGCACTGGCTGACAAGCAAAATACTATCCTGGGGAGGGTGCCTGGGAGCACACAAGACTGGAAACCTGCTGTGGGCCTGACAGATCAATGCTTCCCAAAGATGTCACTGAAGTTTTACCTTCCAACCTTCCTAATCACAGCAGAACAAGGTTCTGTGACTGAAAGAAAGTCTCAATTCCTGCCAAAAGCCACATTGTGGTGAGTGGTTTATCATTACCCGGTTTTGTCTCCAAAATGTGTCTGGAGCTCAGTCTCACTGAACTGTGTCAGCTCCCCGATGTACTCTACTCCCAGGATGTCTGTGATAGCAGTGCCAAGCTTGCCTCCCAGGTTACGGCTATGGCAGAGAAACAAAGAAAAAAACACAAATGAAGAAGCATGTGGAGACTGTGACAAGTCTCGTTGCAGCAGCTGTTCCTAGATAAGGACAACTAAAAGCTGCTAGGAACTAACAGGACAAAAGGAACACCTGGCTCTTCTGCTCACAGTAAAAGGACACATAGGAGTTGATGTAGGAATTGCTCCTTAGGTCCCCCAATTTTAGTGCTTCTCCCTCAGCTCCATCTGATCCCAAACCATGCTCTGAAGAATGCCTCACATGCAGCTTCCTTCTTCCTACACAGACAGGACCCTTTCCCACACACATCCCTCTCCATCCCTTGCAAGACACAGAAAGCAGAGAGCAGCAGTGCAGGTCTGGAGAGCAGGATTAGGGATCCACTCCTCTAGAGCAGCAGTGCTGGTAACACTTCCCTACACCAGGAAAAGTACTTGTGCACAGTGTGGATGCTCAAAAGCAAACCACATCTGCTCTCTGTGAGGACAGCTCTCAGTCATACTGGGGAACAGCTGTGGCCTCCTTGCTCTCCTATGCACCCCAGGAGACATCCTGAGCACAGCCTTACCCTGGGAAAGGAAGCCCACAGGCTGCCAGTGGGCTTTTGGACTGTGGTCCCTTCACCAGCATGGCTGTACCTCCCAAGCACACACCCTGAACTGTCGCTCACAGCCCCAAGAGATCACTGGCAGGACTCCCTCTGTTTGTTAGGAGCATTGACAAGCAGTTACTGTGGAGCTGAGAGCCTCTGCTGGCTGCTATGAGTGAGCATGCTGTGCTGAGGTGGCCAGGAGCAGCTCCCTGGTACTTACATGCTGCTGACGGGCAGTTGGCTGAAGAGCTGCGGCACAAATCGTGCAGACACCAGGGTCTGGCGGTTGGGCTTGTTCAACCCACAGGCCAGCTTTGCCAGTGTCTGTAACACAGAAGAGGGTGGAAACTCTGTTATTATACACTGTGCCCTGGTCTAATGTGACTCTACCTAACAGCTTGTGCTGCATCACCTCTAAGAGCTGCCTTCAGAATAGCTGCTAGGAATATGTGCAGGGTGCGCCACTGCTTGCTGTTAGGCAGTATCCACCTCAGGATTCGACATGCATTAGCTGGGTACTCTGAAAGCAAAGCTGCTTCCAGGCTTTAGTTCTGTGAATTGCTGGACTCCTGCTCCAGGCAGATAAAGATCTTTCATCTGTTGTGGTTGCTATAGTTTTCCATCAGGCAAGCATGCTAGAGCTTCCACAGCATGCCCATAGTCCTCCCCCAGGCTATATCTCTCACTATGTCTTTTTCCTTCATCTTCTGTGTTTGTTCTTGCTTTTTCTCAATGTGACTATTTTAATCTTCTCTGTGAGGTCTGCAACAGCAGAGTGCTGCAAAAGGAAACCTTTAAAATGCAGAATTGCTAGCCTGGAAGGTATGTTCTCCTATACAGCTTCCCTTCCCACTCTACCACAGGGTAAAAAATACACAGACCAGATTGAAGTACATTTAGCTGGGTGTTTGAGGTTTTACTGAACAACACTAATAACTTTCTCTTTCAGTGCTTTGCCACACATCCTGTAACTAAGCAAAATTTCTTGCCTGCCTATTGAGCTATGACCTTTATTAACAGGCCCATTTTACAGGCTTAGATACATTTGAAATCGTTTCTAGACAAAGTAGATCCCTTTTCAGATGTCCAGTCACTGTTTTTCTTGTATGGCTGGAGACTTCCAAGTTTACCCACCTCATAAAGTGACATGCTGCAAGTGAAACCAATCACTGAGACTTCATGGGGAGAAATCATTTACTTTTTCTGACACCTCTGACACCTTCTGTAAACTGCACATGCTGAAACAGAATTTGGCATTTCTGCAAGAGCACTTATATTACTGACTCATCCTGCTGCTTGTCCACAACAACTCCAGGCTACTTCCTGACTTACTGTGACTTAGCCAAAACCCTGCTGGTTGCTTTTTTCTATAAACCACAAAACCAGTCAATGAGCATAAGAAGCAATGTTTGGTGGTTTTAGACTGATTCTAAGCTTTTTCAAGCTCAAAATTTTCAACTCTAATTTAATCTCAGAACTTTCACAGCCCAGGCCCTGAGCCCCATCTGTGCAACACCTGAATTCATACAGCTGTTCCCTCTGTAGGCTTCAGTGAAAATACTGGCTCTTAGCAGACCTCAGACAGATCCCCCCAAGATCCCACTCTCAACATCCCAATTTGAGTGCACCTCACTGAACAAAATCATTATGGGAAACAGTAAGGTTTTCTTCAGCTAGATGCATGCCCTTCAGACAACTTCAGCCATGTTGTCTGCTACAGTGTCATCATCAGGTTATTCAGCTCAGGGTGACGTGTGTTAGAAACCTTAAAAATGGAACCTCACTTCTGTAGTCTTTCCTGCACATTTGGCCACTTATGCTGTCAAGGAGGGCACATAAATTAATTTGGCATGAGAGGTTCCTGAGAAAACCATACTGTTATCCTCCAGGTGCTTCCAAATTTTTGGTCTCATTCATCATCTGGGTTCCTGGTGTACTCTAACAAAGTACTCCATTGGGAAAAGCAGTTCCTTGGGAGAGTTTTCTGTAGAAAAAACACAAGCATAAAGCAGATAATCTTCACCTTGAGTTTCAGGCAACAGTCACTGTAGCCTGAGAATGGTTTTTACTGACACAAATTCCCAGCGACTTGGCGGCACAACAACACCAGATCGGGACACTGAGGTCAGCTGGGTTGCTTTTCCTCTTTCTGGTGAGTCAGTATTTACCCTGCTGGCCATGGGGATTTGGGTGATGCTCAGCCAGCTGCCAAGAGCAGCCACAGGAGCTCTTGGTGCATGACAGCAGCTGCAGAAACAAACAGACTTTGATGACTTTGATGCTGTGGCTACAGAGGGTTTCCTGCTGGCTGGAAGGAGGGCTGGTTTACTGAGAGCACCTCTTTTGCTCTGCAGAAAAGGTTTATACCCACCGAGTTGAGCTAGCTGTGGAAGCACAGCACAGTGTTCTGCACAGCCACAAGTATGCTGTGGTGATCTCTGCACTGTGCTTGCTGCTACAGATACACAGTTCTTCAGGGATAGCTCAGTACATCACAATATCCTTACTCTTCAAAAAAAAAAATGCTGGCATAGAAAATGGAAGCTAGGAGAAGCTGCTAGGAATATCAGGGAACTTCTCTGTTATTCCTGACTAAAGAAAACAAAAAGGCAAATTGAACATGCCTTCCACTAGAAACTTCTGCACCAGTGACATTCCTCAGCTAGCTCACTTCTGCCTCACAGTCTCTGCTAGTTTCAGACTAAGCCAGTACAGAACCAGTTCCAATCCCTGTGTACAGCTGGCAGTAGTACCAGCTGGTTCTGCAGCAGTCAGTGAAATATATCTTCCTTGAACTCAAAAGCATCCATTTAGTCTTCATTTTCTTTCTTTTTTTGATTTTTTTTTTTTTAAGTCACAGTTTGCCTTTATAAAGTCATTACTGTATAAATAAGTCCCTCTTCTGCAGAGCAAAAGGGATGGTCTCAGCAAACCACCCTGCATTTCACCCAGCAGGAAATTCTCTGTAGCTGCAGCATCAAAGTCCGTTGTTTCTGCAGCTGCTGTCATGCACCAAGAGCTCCTGTGGCTGCTCTTGGCAGCTGGCTGAGCATCACCCAAATCCCCATGGCCAGCAAATACTGACTCACCAGAAAGACAAAAAGCAACCCAGTTCACCTCAGTGCCCCGGTCTGGTGTTCTTCTGCCGCTGAGTATCTGGGAATTTGTGTCACTAAAACTGGCTACAGTGACTGTTGCCTGAAACTCAAGGTGAAGATTACCTGCTCTATGCTTCTGTTTTTTCTACAGAAAACACTTCTGGAGGACTTAAACTGCTTTTGTTCCTAGTGAGCTCACTCATTAGAATACACCAGGAATCCAGGCAGTAAATGAGTGGATTGCTGACTGTCCAGGTCACAGCTCTGGGGTAACAACTCCTCCTTCTCTGAAGGTGTGATCACACGTGGTTGCATTCCCAACTTGGTTTATCTTCTGTACAGGAGACTTGTAAGTATAGGAGAGCATCTACAGCATGTCCTGACTCTGCAGCCCTGAAGAAATCAGGCTGATGTGTTATGCAGGTACCTTGTTGTGCGAGATGCCAGCTGAACACCTGAATCCAGTAGCTTCTTCCACTGCCACCCTAATTTCTTCCACAATTACTGCACCCATGGTCAGCTGCAGGTCAGGACACTCTGGGTTGTCGAAAGACAGCGACGCCAGCCACTCGTCCAAACCACGTTGCCGCAGCTCCTCTAGAAAAGGGACACAAAAGGGATCTCAAAGGGACAAGATATGGCACTTCTTGCTGAGCCCAGCAAAGGGACCGGCAGCAGCCACACCCAGCCAGCAGCCGGAGGCTTCCGTAAGCGCATTCCAACCGCAGGGAGGAGAAGAGGCACTTTAAAAGCCATTCACTGCGGAAAGCGCAGACCCCATTTACCACGCTCTCGATTCGGGGGAGTCAAAGCAGGCGGAGTGGGCCCTTCCCGTGGGGCGGGGGTCGGAGCGTACCCTTCCCGTGGGGATCGGCTCGGTGCGCGCCCTTCCCGCCGGGATCGGGGCCGGGCTCTCCGGGCAGGCCCTGCACGAAGGTGCTGGGCAGCAGCGCGGCCGCCAGGGGGCGCCCGCGCAGGTCGCGCAGCCGGTGGCGCGCGCTGCCCGTCAGGTCCAGGTACGCCTCGTCGATGCTCGCGCGCTCGATGGCGGCGAAGCGCGACAGCACCTGCATCACCTCCGCGCTGGCCTCCCGGTACCTGCCGGGCGGCGGGCACGGGCTCAGCCGCCGCCCCGCGCCACCAGAGAGGCCCGCGCGGCCGCCGCCACCCCCGGCCCCCGCTCTCACCGTGTGAGGTCCGCCTTGCCCCGCGCCTGAGGCACCCGGGCCAGCGCCAGCTCGGGGCACAGCGCCCGCGCCTCCGACGCCCACATCCCGCGGGACACGCCGAAGGCGCGCGCCTCGTAGCTCACCGCGATGATCCTGCCAAGACACGGAGGTGAAGTGCGGGGCGGGCCCGGCCCCGCGGGGAGCGGGGTGGGACGAGGAGCCGGGGTCGCCAAGCCGGCTCGCCTACCTACCCGCCGCCCTGCCACTCGGTGTACTGCACCACGGCGCAAGGGCGGCCGCGCAGCTGCGGGTCGAGGCGCTGCTCCACCTGCATGAAGAAGCAGTCCATGTCTACCAGGGCCACGACGCGCTCCCGGCCCCGAGACATCCCGCCGCCGCCACCGGCTCCCGCTCGACTGAGTGAATGATTGAATAACCGCCCGCTCGGTGGGGCGGAGAGCCCCGCCTCGGCCCGCCGCTTTGCGGCACCCGTACTTTCCGCGTGGGGCGCGCCGGGAGTCGTAGTTCTCCAGGGTGCGGTGGGGCGTGCGCGTGTCCCCGCCGCGACGGTGCGCGGCGCCCGCGTTCTCCGTGTGTCCCCGTGTCCCCCAAGGCGCATGCGCGGAGCTGCGTCCCGGCCGCCCCGCTCGTCCCTCCCGTGGGTGGCCGGTGGCGCGCGCCCGCCGCCTCCGCCATGTCCGCCGAGCAGGTGAGCGGCCTCTGCGAGCAGCTGGTGAAGGCGGTGACCGTCATCATGGACCCGGCGTCCACGCAGCGCTACCGCCTGGAGGCCCTCAAGGTACGGCCCGGCTGGGGAGGGAGGAACGGAGGGCGCCGGGCTTCGGCCACGCGGGCGCCCCGTCCGCACGGCCCCGGGGCGGGCGAGAGCCTGGCGGGCCGGTCCCGGGCGTCCCATGAAGTGCTGGGAGCCGTCTGCAGGCGGCGGGGGTCGGGCGGCCGCGTGTGCCCGGCGTGCTCCGCCAGGGATGGGGCTGCCACCTCCTGCCCGGTGTGTAACTGCGTGCACGCGTCCCGGCCCTCCCTCCCCTAGTTCTGCGAGGAGTTCAAGGAGAAGTGCCCCATCTGCGTGCCCTGCGGGCTGAAGCTGGCGGAGAAGACGCAGACGGCCATCGTCCGGCACTTCGGCCTGCAGATCCTGGAGCATGTGGTCAAGTAAGTCAGCTCGTCCCCTGCCGCCAAGCCTGAGAAGGGTCCCAGCCTGCCGCCACCCAGCTCTGGCGTGGGATCTCTGCCCATTCCGGCACCTCCCACCCCAGGGAGGCACTTTCAGGACGCAGGGAGTTTGTTCTGCGGCAGAGGACAGTTGCAGTCCTGCTCTGGATATTTTTCTTATTCTGTAAAAGAAAGAAAGGAGAGAATTGTTTTCAGGCAGGTTGGGAAGGTGAATTCACTGAGCTGTAAGACACGTTAACATCAAAAGATGAAAACAAGCATGCTGGGTTACCAGTAGGTCTTTGCAGAGTTCTGTCATTGGCCTCTTGCTAACAAAGAGGCTTTGTATTAGTTCAGTTCTGAGATTCCTTTCTCTGACGCCTCTACAGACCTGATGCTTTGTGCTTTTGCCGCTGCTTCTGGTGTCTGTTGACCTCGGTGGGGCATGCCCCTTTGCCAGCAGCAGTTTTAACTCAGCCCTTTTATTAAGGGATTGGGTGCTGGCAGAGGCAAGGAGCTAGTTTAGGTAAAGAAGTGTCTCTAGTTTAGGTAAAGAAGCACTGGTTCCTTGAGAATCAAGTCAGAGACCATTACAGATGTTTTGACTTGGTTTCTTGATTGTTTATTTGTTTGTTTTTAACAGATACCGCTGGAACAATATGCCTCGCCTAGAAAAAGTTTACCTAAAGAACAATGTTATGAGCCTCATATCCAGTGTAAGTACCTGCTACCCCAGGCTGTTCTGAAATGTGAGAGCAAAAGTAAAAAATACTCCAGTTAATTAGCACAGGGGGTCTGAATTCGGTTTTTCATTTCATTGCTTTTTTGCTTTGCGTCTCTGGTTGTTTCAGTGCTTTTCTCTGTCTTGTCAGGTGAATAGCCATGTTACCTCACATGGCAGGAAGTTGTGAGGCTTGTATAACATATGTGAGGTACTTTTTCTTTTCTTAGGAGGAAATTCAGTAACTGCAGATGTTCATATCCTTTGCAAAAATACTGAAGCCATTATCTTAGTCGTGTTTTATCTGTTGTTGTGATTGCTCTCGTGACCAAGTGACCTTCTTTTGAGGAGAATCCATCTGATTCCCAGAGTTTATTAGCTATGGACGCTTGGGAGCATAGGAGTATTGTCTAAGGTAGCTGCAATGAAGAGCTGCCCAATGTTGTGTTTTGTTTTGGTTTTAGTTTCTGTTTGCAAACACTGTTTCCCAGGTCAGAGTTATAAATGCCTGATGCTTGCTGTTTTGTGTAACTGTCCCCTTTGTGTCACAGGGAACTCAAAGTATCCTGGAGGAGGAAAGTCACATTAAGGATGTGCTGTCTCGCATTGTGGTGGAGATGATCAAGCGGGAATGGCCTCAGCACTGGCCTGACATGCTAAAGGAGCTGGATACCCTCTCCAAACAAGGGGTATGAAACACACCTGTCTGGTCTCTTATTACTTGCTCTTGGTGTGGGGTTCAGTCTTCCGTCATCCTGAGAAAAATCTAACTCACTCATGGTCAAGTGAGGCAGGTTGGTGATGGACTCAAAAATCCCCGTAAGATTAAGCTGCCTTGAGGTGACTAGCAGAGAGAGCACCATCCTGCTGTTTTACTTTCTCGACATGTGACCTATGTCTTCATGCATGCTTGCTTTCTCTCCACATCTTTGAGCTAGTCTCTAGAGATTTTAATGTTTGGACTGTGCTGATGGAGTGTATTTCACTTTGGGACATCAGGAAACTCAGACAGAACTGGTGATGTTCATCCTCCTACGTTTGGCAGAGGATGTGGTGACTTTTCAAACTCTGCCTACCCAGCGGCGACGAGATATCCAGCAAACCCTCACCCAGAACATGGAAAAGATCTTCAGCTTCCTACTAACTGCCCTGCAGCAGAACGTCAACAAGTACAGACTCATGGTAAGAGTCTCCTTCCCTTAGGTTTAGTTTATGCTGGAGTCATTTAGGAATTGGGATGCATCTCGTAAATTGTTGGGGAAGCAAGTGCAGAAAGTGAAATCTGTTGCTGCCACTCTGAGGTAGGGATCTGCTGTGGCCTGGGAAACTGATGCTGGTCAGAGAGGCTGAACACACAAGGCTGATAGTGTTAGTGTTGATATTTTGATTTTGCTAGTGTAAATGGCTTGAGTGGATGCATGCTTCATCCATGCTGTTGGAATGTATGCTGGCACTAGTGGTGTACAGCTTAGCAAAATGAAGGTGTGGTTGTGGCAGAAACAGGTAATTTAGGTTGGTTTGTGTAACACACAGTGATTAAGAGATGCCATCCAGGCATCGTGTCTGCTCTCTCGCGCTGCAGTGCTACATTTGAGGTGATGCACCAAAATGCATGAGTTTCTGATGTGTCAACATGTTTCTGGGCCTCTGGTCCTTTTCTCCAAGAGCTCAAGTCAGGAAGCCCTTTTGTTGGGAAGCTGCAGTGAAGAATGCTCTTTCTATTTTTGTGTAAACAGACTTCTTTGATTCTTACCTAGAATCAGAGATGTGCAGGTCAGTCACAATGGATGATGAAGGGGGGTCTCTAGTCCCATCTATTCCTGTGAAAAGGAAGTGGATTTGAGAGTGAACCACAGTCAAGAAACCAAACTAGAAACAAGTTGCTTAGTCATATCTCATATTCTTTTTTTTTTTTTCCATGAATTCAAATCCAGAGTTATACTAAATGTAAAACTGGGAAGCAGTGAAAAACCCTTTTTCTACCTGCCTTCTGTACACCTTCCTGATGCACTGTCAGGCTGAGCAACCCCCCACCCTGCAGAGCAGCCAGTTTTCTGTGCAGTTCATGGTGATGGGAGGGTGGCCCTTGTGTGTTTTGTAGTCTGGTTGAAATGCATTTCCAGGTAAGGTTTGCATTGCAATGCTTGAGGCTCTGAAGTGTGGCTGCTTCCGCTAACGGTGGAATCTTTCTGCTTGGCAAGGTTGGAGCACCCCAGGAACAAGAAGTCCTCACCACTCCACAGGTTAGCAGATCTTTGGGCTATTCGTGCACAGAGTCGTTTCTGAGGGTTGGGTGCTCACCTGTCTGCACACAGACTGGGGGAGATGATGGACATGTCCCCAAGACCATAATAGTGTGCAGTGCTTATAAATATGATGGATTAATAGATAAACATGTTATAAGGTGGGTCATATATGAGATGTTTGGGACTCAGGCTGATTAACTTAAAAAAATCACTGCAGTGAATAGACCAAACCAAAAGCTTACAGTAGAAAGAAATGCTTGTGGTGTATTTGCAACTGAAAAACAAATCAAATCTGAGATCGGAGGGACTTGTTTGCATTAGGCAAAAAGATGGTACAGGCACTGCATTGTTGCTGTTAAGTGTCCTGGGCCTCAGAGTCAGGCTGTAAGTTGCTGCTCCAGCTCTCTCCAGCTGCCTTTCTGACCATGGACAAAACACCTTTTCAGACCTGAATCTTAAAAGCCACCAGCATCTTTTCGGAGTCTGGCTTTTGGGTGTCATATGCTTTTAAAAGGTCAAAAGTTTCTTTCCTGGAAGCCTCCAGGAAGTACCAAATGCCTTTCCTTCTTGTCTCCTGTGTCTCCCTGGTGCCTGCTGACTGGAGTGTTACCTTTCGGATGAGAAGGGAGTTGTGACTTCACTTGGCAATTCAGACTCCCGTTCTTACCTAGCTGGGGGCTGCAGAGGTGACTGTTGGCTGCAGCAATGTCCTGAGTGGGAGACTGTGATACAGCTTCTTTTTTGGCTGTGTCCTTGAGGATAAGCCTGTGTAGCAGTGGCTGGGTGAAGTGTGTGCTGTAGCTGTTACTTACCCTCTCTTGTTTTCTTTTTCAGAAGACTGATTTGGCTCAGGAACCAAAGGTGAGTGGAGCTATATGAGAGTCAGCTCGTTAGTAATCCTTACGATTAAGGTTACTTAGAACTAGGCTTTTCCCAGGCTTTCGAGTCTGTTGCCTGCAGTTTCATGCAGATGGATTTGTTCACTCTTAATACAAACCCCTTGAGAAGAGACAAGTGAGGAGTGGCAGCAGAAGGGTCCAAATCTCTCTCTTTCTCAGGGGGGTTCTTGGTACTGTTATTTCAGGGAGTGAGTGGCTTTAGGTGGGAATTGCTGTTTTTCTCTGGCTCTGACCTTGTGCCTCCTCTCTGTTCACAGGCCCAGGCAAACTGTCGTGTGGGGATAGCGGCACTCAACACTTTGGCTGGCTACATTGACTGGGTAGCCCTAAGCCATATTACAGCAGACAACTGCAAGCTCTTGGAGATGTTGTGTCTGCTCCTAAATGAACCTGAACTCCAAGTTGGAGCAGCAGAGTGTCTCCTGATTGCTGTCAGCAGGAAAGTGAGTTCTTCCTCTCTGGCTCTTCTGGCTCCCTTTTATTTTTCTCCTATTCTCCTGTATAATTCTTCAGACTGAGCAATGCTATCTTTGCCCTTTTATCTGAGACTCAAAATTCAAATTTAGCTGATTCTGTTAATGATATTTCGTGTGAATGTCATGCCAGCACAATACACAGAGCAACCATTAGAACCCTCTCCAAATTCTGTGCTCACTTCTCCTTGCAGTTTGAACTTGGAGGTCCTCACTGCCCTTTTACCCCCCACTTCCTACAACTGTGAAGTGGAAAGTAGTGTCATCAGCTGTGTCACCTGGCAGCTCAGAGAAATGACAGCAGGATCTAAACAGGTGATTTTAACCCATTCATTCACAAGCAGCTGAGTGTCAAGGCTGAGTGTTTATCAGCTGCCTGTAAATAACTAGCCAGTTTTCTGTGGATAAAAGATAATGTCTCAGGGTCAGTTTCGCCATTTAAAGTTCCTGTGGTGGGATTTGAGACATTTTCTTGGATCAGATACCTTGGAATTTTGGCAAGTTTTTACTTAAATCATATGTGGACTGTAAGGCCCTCCCCAGATGGAAAGAAAATTGTGACTCTCCTAATTTTGCTTGCAGATGGAAATAAATATGTAGGTTATGTTGTAATTGAAGCATGTGGTGTATTTTGTGTGTAGGGTAAGCTGGAGGATCGGAAGCCTCTGATGGTCTTGTTTGGAGATGTTGCCATGCACTGCATCCTCTCTGCTGCCCAGTGAGTACCCCAGGGTGCTATGGTTTCACACAATACTGCATACAAATGGCTTTATAGGTGCAAAAGATACTGCTGCTTAAGCAAAGGAAGCAGGGACTGGATAGGAGAGAACAAAACCACCATTTCTTTTGCAAAACCTGGATAACCAGGGGTTTTTTTTCAAAACCCATAATTGAAAGACAAAGAGGTGTAAATATCACAGCTCCCCTGACTTTGTTTTAGCCTGAAGCTGATCCAGAGGAGGGGCTCTTTCAAAGAGGCAATTTCAGAGATTTTAGATGCCAATAAAGCAACACTTCTTGATAATAGCAAAGAAAATCCCACTGCGATAACATCAAATTGCTCTAGTCCTCTTTCTGTCTACTAGATAGACAACAATGTGCCTGTCACCTACTGCATGAGTAACTGATCCTGTTTTTTCCCCCTTCCCTCATTCCCAGGACAGCAGATGGAGAAGGCCTGGTGGAGAAGCACTATGTTTTCTTGAAGAGGCTTTGCCAAGTTTTGTGCGCGTTGGGCAGCCAGCTATGTGCGTTGCTAGTAAGTCTTTATTAATACCAACAGCAACCCTGGCAGGGCTAGGTTGTAGGGCTGGGGCTTGAGGCAACCCTGATCTAAGGTAGGACCAGGGTTCTCTCCATGCATTTCCAAAAGGCAGAAATGGCTCTGCTTTTAAGTGGGTTAACTGTATCCTGCCAAGTCATAGGAATGTAGACTGGAGGGACCCTGACTGATGCCAGGGCTTTGCTGTCATCAAGAATCATTTTCTATAACCTCTGTAAAATGCTGAGCTTCACTGAAAATCGGTCAGGTTTTTAGCTGACTACTGCTAGTAGTAGTCAGCTAAATCTAGTCCAGGAAATTACTCTTCTATTGGAAGCCTTTTAAATTTCCCAATAAAAATAATTCAGAGAGTATATCTGTCTGTTCTTCTGCCAAGAATCTCTGAAGCTGAAGGAAGAAATGGGTTTTGTTCCTGCTGTTCATCTTTGTCATGCTTTGTGTCAATGTTGGGATAAAGATGCAAATTCATACTGTTCATGCCATGCTGGTGCTGAATTCCCACTCCCTCCATTCAGCTGAGTGCTTCTACAGTGAAGAGGGCAGGCTTGTTGAGAGATGCTCTTTGTGGGGAGATTGAAGCAACCAGCCTGTAAAAATGATAGAGCAAAGTAAAGTCTCATAGGGAAAGAAAAAAACAAAAACAAACCTTTGAGAATTCATCCCTAAAAAGAATGGACAGCATACAGAGTGCATTACTGCTTGCAGTGACTCCACTTGCTGTTAGGCAGTAGGAGCTGTTAATCCATAATGAAGTAATGAGATGGAGCTTGCTAATTCAGATTCACTTGGGAGAAGCAGCACTGAGTTGTACAATTTCAGGGATCTTGAAGGCACCAGACCATGTTATAATTTCTGAGAAGAAGCAAAACCTTGAGTTTATGGCTCCAGAAAAAACTTAATTTCCTGACAAACTTCCAAGAAAGTTACTAGTCATGGATACCCATATGTTAAATACATAAGATGTTTGGAGAAACTGAGTGAAATTATCTGGGTGTATTTTCCTGTGAAATTCTTTGGTTTGAATTGTACTACTTGGGTAGTGCTGTGTGGGTATGGCCTAATAGGAGTGAAATTGTGACTCACAGCGGCAGCAGTGGTTGTAAATTTGGTTTTAATGGAGCCCCACTGTGTGAGAAGTCACCTGTTACTCTTGAATGAGGGTGGTGGTGTCTCCAGCACCTCCAGGCTGGTCAACAGAACTTGATGTTCCTTGGGCTATACTGGTTCCAGAAAAAAATCAGTTGTTCAGTGTTTCTGTCTCTGCTCCTTTACAGTCTATGGCCTTGGATGTAGTGCTCCTGCTTTACCCTGAAACATACCATTTGTGAGCCCAGCCTGCCATAAAGTTAGTATTTTGTCTGAAATACTTCATGTTCCTCATAGGGCTCAGATTGTAATGTGGAAACGCCAGCCAACTTTGGAAAATACCTTGAGTCATTTTTAGCCTTCACAACCCATCCCAGCCAGGTATGTAAAGGACTGAAAATCTCATGTGTGTCTGTGTGTGTGAATGCATAATTGAGCTAGCCTGTAGAAAACTACAGGACTTTGGCTGCTAAATATCGCTCTCTAGGCTCTCCATTTCAGCTGAAGGCCTGGAAGGCAGTGTTTTCTACTTCATTACCACACCATCAGGAGCAGTTCCTGACACAGAGAACTGAGTAGAAAATGCAGAATTTGCAACCAGCCCTAGTATTAGGGATTTTTGGCTTTCTGGGAGTTTGCGGTGTGCCTTCAGTGTGCCTTAGCCTCAACTTAAGAGTCAGTACAATTTGTTGTTGCTTTCTGATAGCAACACTAAATGTTAGCAGTGGAAGTTCCAGCACTGAAATCCTGCTCTGCTCCTCTCTTTCCTCTCTTCTTCCCCCAGTTTCTGCGCTCTTCCACCCAGATCACATGGGGAGCCCTCTTTCGGCATGAAGTTCTGTCTCGTGACCCTTTGTTGCTGGCTGTCGTTCCCAAGTATCTCCGTGCATCTATGACCAACCTGGTGAAGGTATGTGGAAATCACAGTTGGTTTTGAGAAGGTGCCTGGTGAACCTGGCCTGTGGGTCATGGGGGAAGAAACTACATTTTCGTTGTATCGTGGCCAAACGTGATCTCCAGGCTGCTGAGCACAGTTGTATCTTGCTGCTTGCCTCCAGCCTTCACCTCCTTCAAGCTGGTGTTAGCTGTGATGGTTGACTTTTCTTTCTTCCTGACCTTTTCCACTTTGTCTCCAGGTGGGCTTTCCTTCCAAAGTAGACAGCCCCAGCTGTGAATACTCCCGTTTTGATTTTGACAGTGATGAGGACTTCAATGCCTTCTTCAACTGTAAGTTGCCGTGACTCTTTGTGCATTCTGTTGTCTGTCCGTCCTTCCTGCTTTTAGTCGCTGGCTGAGCTTGGAGCCTACCATATTGGCTTTGCCGCTTCCCTTTGTTTCTCAACTTTTTAAGTCTGGATCTTGGAGTAAATTAAGTTAGGAATTTCCTGGGGAAGCTTGTGTGTTTAATTTTAGTGTTTGCTGTTGTTTTGCTGGCTGGTCAGATAGATGGCCTAATAACATTCTGGTGTCAAAGCAAATGTGTCTTTTGGTCACCTAGAGGAGGAAATAAAACAGCCTCAAGTCATGCTCAGGTTAGGAGAGGAAGGCAGCTTACAAAACACTTTAGATGTCATTCCAGAAAGAAAATCTGTCTTGGTCCTGGTAGGAAGCTTCTGGTTTAGTACCAATAGCTAGAGATGAGCAATTAAAATAGCCTAATTTAATAAAGATCTTAAACCAGCACTGGATATTAATGATTTTATTTTTCTTTCATCTTGTATTTTTGTTCTCAAAACTGTAGTTGGTTCTCACTGGCCAGTGTAATTTGGTACTAACTTGGTGGGTGGGAGGATACATTGAATAAATTACATAAATTTTTACATTTTACATTTATGTCTGAAGATTTTAAGTGTTGCATTTTTATTCCTTACTAGATAGTTTTGCTTATTGTAAGAAATCCTTTTGGGTAGAAACTATGAAGTAGCTAAATGCACAAAGCCAGAATCTGAAATAGTTTTAGAGGGTTAAGTTATATTGAAGACATGACATGTATAAGAAAATATAACTAATTTGAAACACAAAATAAAATTACTTGGCAACACAACTTTAATTAACAATGCAGGTTGCATTTGTGTAGTCAGCAGAGCTGATTCTTTTCTGGGGTCATACACTGGAATATTTTGGAACAAGTGAAATTCCTGTTCTGTGCTTTGTTTTTAGTATCTTTGAAATTGAAAACAAGGCAACTGGGTTTTGAGATCAAGTTTGTTTGTCATTAGTTGAATAATCTCGGAAAAGTGTTTAGCTAAAGGAAGTGGTGGTAATCTAATGCTGGTATTTAATCTCAGTGTCCCAAGATGCTCTGTAAGCAGCAACCGTTTATAATTTGAAGCACATTTTAAATAAAGAATAGAGGCTTAATTGTAGTAAATCTGGTTTAGCATTGATGCCTTTTCCTGGTCTTAAAAAGTTGAGAGCCAGACAGGGATAAGGGATTTTTACCTTGGTAAGGTAAAAGGTGCCACAATGCACCTTGGCAAAGTGGTGCGTCAATAAGGATCCTTATTGAAATACCGAGGTAGAAACTCCTTATCCTTTAACCATGACTGGCTCTCAATTTTTTAACACCAGGAAAAGGCATCAGCATAGATTTTCATAATTCATACTGCATTTTAATTGTACTTTTTTTAATATCAGTCTGTCATTTTTTAGTCCACTTAATCACTTCGAAAAATTGCCCATCCTGTTGTACCTGCTTTACTGGTTGTGTATCTGTGCCCACTACACAGCTGTTGCCAAAGCAGAAGTCCATAATGTTTGTGGGTCTGCAAAATGTGCAACATCAGCTGGTTTCTTGGTGTGTGATTTTTCCCTGCAGCTTTCCGAGCCCAGCAAGGAGAGGTGATGAGGATGGCTTGTCGTCTGGACCCTCTAACTGGCTTCCAAATGGCTGGTGAATGGCTGAAGTACCAGCTCACAGCTCCTGTTGATACTGGACCCACAAACTGTAGGTTACCTGAAAAAAATTAGGGATATGGGATTTATTTTTTAATTAAAGCCAAGAAGAAATTTCTTGGCCTTTTTTTTTGTTGATGTTGTTGGAATTTTTTAAGTGGTAGCCAAGACTTCATGCTAGATTTTCAGGATTTTAAGGTTTTTGCAAGTTAAAAGCAAAACCGAGTCAAACCCACCCCTTCCCTAATTTATCCCTTTGGAGTTTACATATGGAATAAGTAATGTAAAGCCCCTGGCTCCTCATTTCTTTCCCCCACGTCTCTCTGCAGAACAGGTACAGCTGTCCCTCTGATACAATTTTACAATTATTTGGGCCATTTTATCTTTGTAACATATTTATTACTTTTTTTAGGGAAGTTAGGCCCATCTGACAAATTCCTTGTCATTCACTTTGCTTTCCCTGCTCTGAAAGAAGGCTGCTTGGTGCTCTGCAAAGTCACACTGAGGACAGTCTTGCCTGCAGTGCTGAGCCTGGGCATGTGGTCTCCCTTCTTTTCCCTTCTGTGATCCGTTCATATTGCTCTGCACAGTACCTCAAAGAGTTATGTCTCAGGAGCCTTCACTTGAATTAAGCAAATCACACGGGATTACCTTGATTGCTCCCAGTGCATCCCTGCCAGGCATCTGCAGGGAGAGCTGTGTGCTTAAAATACTTGTGATTGCTAAGGTGTTGCAGCACAGGAACTTACCAGGCTGCTGTTGAGGAGCATGGTGAGAGCTCCAATGTTCTCTTCCTTTCAGCTAAGACAGGCGAAGGTCTCTGCTCCATCTTCTCTCCATCCTTTGTGCAGTGGGATGCCATGACCTTCTTCTCAGAGAGCGTCATCAGCCAGATGTTTCGAACCATGGATAAAGATGTATGTGTATCCCATGCTCCTGCCTTCTCTCCTGGCTTCTTCTGGGTCGACACCAGTGGGTTTTTGCAGTTATGTTATCCTTGAGCAGTTTGTAGTAACTGGTTACCTCCATGCAAAACCCAGAATGTTTGGTGAGCCATTCTCATGAGGAATAATGACCTTTCTTTTGATGACACCAAACTCACACTGGCGTGTCTTAGTTTTGGACACTATGGGATGAGAAGTCACAGGAGAGTGCTCAGGTGACATGCTTTTACATAGTGTATTGCTAGAGAAGAAGAGATTGCTTAAGGAAAAAAATTCTTGAGTTTATTTTTAATTTTTTTTTTTTTAATTTCTAGCTAAATGAGAGGAACTATGCCCAGAGAGTAGGAGATCAGAAGCATTTTCTCTCTTTTGTTCAACAGCAGGCAAATCAGAAGGATCAGTTTGATGTAGACTGACTTGATTTTTTTATTAGATTAAGCTGCTCATGTACTCGTCAAATCTAACCACAGTGGACTAATTATATAGGTCAATACAGTTGGTTAAGTTTGAAATCTGTTGGACAGTGTCAAGAGGAGAATTGGGAGGCAGACTGAGAGGAAATTTGCCTTTCCCAGAGGTGCAAGCAATAGTATGGGGACTAGAGACTGATGTCTCAAGACTGTCCTATCAGCAGTGGCGATGCTGCTCTTTTTTGCCTCAGCCATTTTCCTAGGTTTTGTAGGATGCATACTACAGCTTGAAATATTGAGTGTTGCCTCCCTTTTTCTTTCCTTTTATTTTGCTACCTTTGTAGGAAATCCCCGTGAATGATGGCATAGATCTGCTGCAGCTTGTCCTTAATTTTGAAACAAAAGATCCTCTCATCCTGTCCTGTGTGCTCACCAATGTCTCTGCTCTCTTTCCGTTTGTCACTTACCGACCAGAATACCTCCCCCAAGTACTTTCCAAGGTAGGTACAAGCAGACCCTGCTAAAATCACATCAGCTTTTTGTGGTGTAGGGCTCTTGGACTAAACTGCAGGAGTCAATCCTCTTGATGTTGCTGTCAGGGAAGGACTGTCCTTCGTGTTAAAAATGGGAGAAATCGAGACTGAGGCTTGTCACAAGAAGAGTAATGCCAATTAACCCAAATTTTGTAGTTTTTAACCTTAAATCTTAGTATTAATTACATGCTCTGGCCATGTTTTATTTCAAGGCGTCACTGTATTGATGACTCAGCTTTCAGCTCACTCAGGGGTTCTTCAGTGAAATTGCATTGAAATCTTTATTACCTATTCCTTGAGCTCAGAGAGACATGAGTTCTAAATATTAACAAATTATACAATTTTTTTGGTTTTCCTCCCTTTTCTCACAGCTTTTTGCTTCAGTTACCTTTGAAGTTGTAGAAGAAAGTAAGGTAAGTCTGAATTATTATCTACTAATGAATTATAACAGTTGGATCAAATAATATTCTAGTGGAGAGAGCATCCTGGGTCTGAAGACTGCTGAAGTAGGCTTCTCAAGTATAGTTCTGCTCCTTAAAAAGCTGGGGGATCTAGATACTGCTGATCTCTATGGTTGACATAGCCTGCTAAGCTTTGGCTCACAGGCCGGAGGTGTGCTCCAAGGCCAGTACACTTAGTTCCCCAGTCAGTGCTGGCCTTCCTTAGAGTGAAATCCCTTCATTAGCTCTGGGTATTCTTTCAGTACTTGGTATAAATGGCTCTGAAGGATAGCTTTAAATCTGCTAGTTACCTAAGGAGTGCCTGGAGTCTTGGAATAGTAAGAGCTATGGCATCCTCACTTCTGAAGTACAGCTTGTTTGACCATGGACTCCTTGAGTTGACTACTGCTTCAGAGGAAATTTGGTTGCTGCATGATTGTTTGGAGGGAGCAGGGGAGGCATGGAGATGTTTTCTTGATCTGTGCTCAACAGTGCAGAAATCTATATATAATGAATTTGTCTCTTGAAGATACCCTGCATTTGGCTGAACTTTTGTTTTGTTGCATTGAAGTTTGTTGTGTCTGTCCAGGCTCCTAGAACTCGAGCAGTGAAGAATGTGAGAAGGCACGCATGCTCTTCAATCATAAAGATGTGCCGGGATTACCCTCAGCTTGTCCTGGTATGTAAATGCAACTGTCATGAAGAGTCTTGCCTCAGTTTCAGTTGGATTTTGTGGGATCTTCAGCTTCCTTGGCTACAGTCTCTGCTTTCTTTGCAGGAGACATTCCTGCTGCACAAATGGCAAAGTACCATTCCCTGTACCTCTTTTCTTCCCCACTGAAAAATTTTCTACCTGAAGAGTTGAATTGTAGATTGGTGGGTTAAATGTAAAAGGGATGAGGAGGAGGATACAGGCAGCACTGCATCGGTTTTATGGGAATGTTTGCTGAATGTCTGTGTTATCACCTGTGCTGGTCTCAGTTAATTCCTTAGCTGAAGACACTAGCATAGCTAATCACTAGATTTTCTGCTGTTACTTAACAGAATATAGGAGGAAAAGGAGAGTATTTGTTTTCTGGATGAGCTTGAGATTAGAAGACAAATACATTTAAATTCCATGAGCTGTGTTTTGTTTGTTTTTCTGAAGTAAACAGTCTCTGCGTGCAATGTTCTTTAGATGTGTTTCTGTGGAGTGAGACCTAGGATTATGGGAGGACCATAGGACATTTCTAGTTTAAGCAAAGACATTTTTAAAGGGCGTTAGTTAAGGTAATTTGGAGGTTCCAGTCTGCATTCTGTAATTGATGCTAAGAATTAATGGGTTATTTTTTGTTCCACTTTATTGGTCCTTGAGCTATGGCTGTCTCTTTCCATGGCCAACCAAACATCTTCACTACAAGAGCCAAGGACCCAGAGTTGCCCCAAAAGATGTTGAGACCTTTGCTGAAGAGGATGATTGCTAATGTTTGTACAAAATGATGGGTAGATGTGGTGGCAACTGGGAAAGGAAGGGAAGATATGCAAGAATTCCTGTGGCAGTCATCATAACTATATGAATTGTTACTTACTACAAGCAAAGAGGTGGAAGAATCCTAAATCTGGCCAAAGAAGCAAGGTGCTTTCTGTGAGCAAATAAAAGCACCAGAACTGTTTTGAGGTGTGACGCTGCTTTAAGGGGTATAACTGCCTAGGGAGAGATTTCCTCTTCTTATTTCAGTCATTCTGGAGAGTTTAAGTAAAGTGGATGCAGGATAATGATAGAGGGGTAGGGCAAAATGGAAGTTCTCTTAGACTGAACATGCAGAGAAATTTGAGAGTGAGGAGCAGATGACTGTGTTGAGAAAAGGTAACAGACATGCTCCTCCAGCTGTACAGTATACCCCTTCTCTGCCTCCCCCAGTGGCCCTCCTCCATACCAAATGCATGATGCTTTTCCACTTGGATGTGTTTTCTAGCCAAACTTTGAGATGCTGTACAACCACGTGAAACAGCTGCTGTCAAATGAGCTACTTCTGACACAGATGGAGAAGTGTGCTCTTATGGAGGCCCTTGTCCTCATCAGCAACCAGTTCAAGGACTATGAGCGACAGAAGGCTTTCCTGGAGGAGCTCATGGCTCCTGTGGCTGGCTTATGGCTGTCCCCAGAGATGCAGAGGTATGGATTATTTTTCTTTCTGTTGGTCATTTCTTCTCCAGCTTTGAGCTGCAGGTGTTGAGGAGGTAATGCCATGCCCAGTAAGGAAACACACAAACCATAGGAGGGTAGTGGGCTGCCTCTTGACCTCCTCTGCTGTGGGCAGTCATTGTGATAATAGTTCTCCTACAGTTCAGAAACTGCCAAGAGACTAAATGCTGTTTGCTGAAAATTTCTGGGTAAGAGTTGCTTAAGGTAATAAAGGAACATTCCCCAGCATGCTCAAAGCATTTGCAGAAAATAAGAAATAAAGGACATCCTTGCTCATCCCCAGGAGAAGGTAAGAAGCTGAGTCCTTACTAAAACTGAGATGTCTTGCAGCTCTGGGTAGCTGGGCATGCACAAGAGTTTTCCCAGCAGGGCTATCTTCATCAGAGATTTGAATCTTTTAGATCAAAAAAGCCCAAAAGAACTGATAATGTTTGGAGAGTGTACACATCTCTGATGCTTTTTAAGCATGTTCTCATGTACAGGATGGAGTGCTACCTAGCCTCTCTAGCCTGCTGTGTATTTGTGAGGTCTTCATTGAGAGTGCAAAGCTCTGCTTAAATTCCCTGGTAAAACAATAATCCCTTTGCTGTCTTTTCCTGCTGCCAGAGTCCTCTCAGATCCTGAAGCCTTTATATCCTACGTGGGTGCAGACAACAAAATTGCTGATCCAGTCTTGGAAGATCCTAGTGGCCTGAACCGGTCTAGAGTGAGTATCATTACCAGGAGAGGTAGTTGTTAATGAAAGAGACCTGCCTCCTTCCATCCCCATTTCTCTTGTGATTGCACACTGCCTCCTTCCATCCCCATTTCTCTTGTGATTGCACACTGCCTCCTTCCATCCCCATTTCTCTTGTGATTGCACACTGCCTCCTTCCATCCCCATTTCTCTTGTGATTGCACACGAGGTCTCCTGATCATGTACTTGTTAAGATTGCAGAATAACAGGCTGGCCTTTGCTCTTTAAGCTACAGTAAAGAGCATGCAGGCCATGCAAAACGACATTATTTATCAGAGTGTTTCCTACTCTTTGTTTATAATAGAGTTTGATTTTGGAGAAGCAATTTATTTACATGATTTTTAGAAATATGGTAAGTGAATTGTGCTTTCTAAACTAGGCAGTATGGAAAACATCGTGCTCAGACTGGAGCACAGAATATAATTAAAATTCATCTGAGATTTGTGTTGAATTTTTAGTGTAAAGTCTTCATTTGAACTGCAAACGGAGTTGCTGTCCTCAGATCTGCAGAAGACACTGAAATGCAGTCCATAGAGTGATTTGGGGCTAATGCAGGTGTGTCATCTCAGATCCTGTATCTGTCCCAGCACTGCGTCTTCCCTCATGAAGGACATGAGGAACTGATGGTCTAGCTCCTTACTTTTAGCAGTCTGCCTGGCTGCTTACATGCTCTTGAGACGGTATGCATTGGTGCTTTGTCTCATAGTGAATTCCTAGGCCATCCTGCCATGGCCAGGGCTCTCTGAAGGTGATGGAATATGGCATGATCATTTGCTGCATTTTCCTGGCAGCAAACTCACCAGAGTTTGTTCCTATCACCAGGTTAGGCTCATTGTGAAACATTCCCTTTGAGATGGGACGATGACGTGTTTCTCTGAAAACCTGTTGATTCAGACTGTGATCTGGCTAAGAAATGCTTTCTCCACATCTCTTGCTGCAGATAAGCTTTTGTGTTTACACTATTCTGGGAGTTGTGAAACGAGCTCGTTGGCCTGCTGCTACTGAAGAGGCAAAGGCTGGAGGATTCTTTTTGGGATACCTGCCCAGTGGAACTCCAATGTATCGTAATCCCTGCACTGAGCAGGTCCTGAAGCTTTTTGACAATTTACTTGCTCTCATAAGGTGGGTCAAGTTGATTTGAAATCATTTATGTTGGGTTATAAATCTCTGAAAGCCAAACTGTGATAAATACGTGGAATGCTCAGAGCGTGGTTTGCCCAGTGGGAGTACGGGCTGGTGCCAGTGCCCAAGTACAGCCCTGACTGTTCACAGTGGGGAATGGCACTGTGCAAACTGGACCTTCTGAATGTTCATTGGCCTGGCCTGCAAGAGGCCATCAAAGCTAATGGGAGCTTGTGCTGGGGTTGCCTCCCCCAACCCCACTGCTGTAGTTCTGCCACCCAGTTAATGATTTCTCAGCTAACATCTCTGCTCTGCCCTCAGCCCCTACAGGGCCACCTCTCCCGTCACCACCAGGGCAGTCCCAGCTGTCATCACATCCCGTTCGCGTTGTTCTCTCTTCAGTGTTAAATTAAACTGGCTTGGCTGACCATGAGCAGCAGCCTCCTGAAGCACTGTTTGCTCTTGAAATCAGTGGATGCATACTCTCAGGCTGTTGCTACCATGCAGTGCCTCTCTGCGTGTCACCAGGGGTGTGTAGGTCTGGGGCACAAGGGGAGGGAGCAGAAAGAAGGCCGAAAAGGGAAATCCCGAGGAGCACAGGGAACACAGTTCCCAGAATTACAAAGGAGAAGTCTCTCTCAGGGTAACTCCTGAAGCTGTGAGTTTGCCAGACTTATGGGACAATTTTGTGAGATAACGTGTTACATACTTGAAAACTTGTTGCTCTGTCCTTGGCAGGGGCCTTTTGAGGAAGAGCATTTTCAGATCCACTTAGATTTTTCAGCTCCTTGGTTTGTAAGGGAAGGGGCCCTGTTACCTGAGCTCTGTCTAGTCAAGTATGTTTAGTAGTCACTGAGCTTAGGAATGTGCTGCTTCCGGAGAGAAGCAACATGTTGGACTGTTGGGACAAGCACATGCTGTCTTGGCCCACGCTGGCAGTGTTTCTCATCACTACACTCTGTAGCACACTGTATGATACTTTGGCCAGTGACCAGGTAGACACACAGAATTGTGTTTGAAGTGTTTTTGACTTTTATCCTGGAAGGCTGAAGATCCTATTGATGACCTTTTGGGAGAGGTTAGGTAGAGTTGCCCTGAGTAGTGGTAGCCTCATGCCATTTCTTCAAGTGCCTGCCACGTGTCATATTGTGTGAGACCAACTAAACCGGTGCACAAGGTCTGAACAGGCTGCAACAGACACTCTTTCCTCATGCAGTCACTGTTCCTACCAGAACTTGTGCCTCAGTAAAATCACTTGGGATCTGTGTTACAACAAGCTTAGGAAACTATCATCCAACTTCTGTCACCACTTCACTTCTGTGAAGAAGCAGAAACTCTGAGCCTGGCTTTTACCACCTCCAAGAGAACACATGAGCTATGCTCTCTATTCAGGATATAAAGGAAGGGGCTCCATGGCTGGTTTGGGCTTTTTTTGAGATAATGTGTCTGTGTTGTTCAAGCATCTCATCTGCAGACCGAAATATTTTCTGTGTACATGGTAGTAACATACATGGAGAAACCTGTGCTTCACTCAGAGGCATCTGTGCTTTTCTTAAGGCTGGATGCTCCAACAAGAAGTAGTGAATGATGTATTAAGAACAGTGGATCTTTTTGCTTCATATATTTCCATTGCTGCTGTTGGATATATTGGCCTCTGTTTGATAACTGCAAGCTCCTAGTTGTTCAGTGCAAGGGTTGATGATGATACTTAAGTCTTTTTGGCAAAGCTGGATCTTGTGCTGTGGAGCTCTTGTTGTGTTCTTTGCTGACTTCAGATGCCTTTTCCATGTATGTCTTCCTCAGGCCTTCTTTAATATGGATCACACAGGAAAATATGGAATCTGTAGCCACCTGTCAGCAGGCAGGAGGTTTGGGGATATGAGGAAGGCTGCCTGGCTGGAAAGCTGTCTGTGTTTAGGATGCCTTCAGGGACGTAGTTACATTACTGCCTGGGGATGGATGCTTCTCTGAGATCTGTGCCATTAGGCAGCCTCTGTATGGATACCCACGTGCTGCACTGGGACAGAGCTATGGAAATCCCTGCAGGCTGTGTTGGTTTCTGTGTGAGCAGATCTGCAAGTAGCAGTAGCATGGATCCTGCTGAGCAGCAGAACTGAGCAGCAAGTCAGGCACCGGTGTGCTAACAGAGGGGGGGTTTCAGGCTGAGCAGGGGCCACAGCTGCTCTCTGAGTAGTATGTGGCATTCTGCTGCTGTGTTGGCAGACAGAAGCAGTGAAGCTGTTAAGCCATTGGGCCTTTGCCAGGGTGGGTAAGTAGCTTGAAGATAGGTCATGTGTGAGATCAAAGAACTGAGAAGAATGAGGTAGTCCAGTTAATGGAAAAATAAGGTAGTTTTGAGTGGCATCTTATTGTGCCTATCTGTATTTGTCTCTGTGTGGGTAGCTGTGTTAAATGAATTATTTTGAGGTTGCTTTATTAACCACTGCTTGCAGTTTTCAGAGTAATGATTCTCCTGTCCTCTGTGGCACCTCATTTCATTTAGGTGTTTTCTAGCTTCTGGCTTAAAATGTTCACTCCTGAATTTAAACCCAAATCATGATTTTCGGCCACCTTGGTGCGTTTCTGCAGTCAGTAGCTGCATGACCTGATTGGTGCAGAGCCTTTATTGTGTGGGATTTTGCTCGTGTTTTGTTGCAAATTAAGTGCTCAGGCTCAGCAAATGCTTTGCTTAGACAAAGGCTTTTTTGGAACTCCTGATGATGAGATGCTGACATTGCCAAAGCATTCATGCTGGTGAAAGAATTTTTGGGTAGACATGGATGCTGTAGGCATTTTCATTGTAGAAGATTCTTCAATCATGGACTGTGCTAAAGGACTCATCTTCTGGTTTACAAGCTGTGCTTTCTAGGCATCAGATACTCTTTCTAGCAGAGCTGTGACATCACTGAAAATTCCCCAAGTCCTGCTATATCTTTTGCTTGTCTTTTCTAAAGCATAAATGTCAACTTGAAAGTAGTTTTACTTTGTTTTCCTGTGTGTGGAGTGCCCAGGAGTGCTGATAAGTCTCAGCTGGAACATGCCTAGAGGCTACATCATCATACATGAGGGCTGTTGGATGCCTTTTTAACTCCCATAGGGAGTGGGTGGTTAGCCATTCTCTCTCCATTCCCATTGGGAACTTGCTCAAGTATCAAGAGAGCTTGCCCTCTAAGTGAACATCTGCCTCCCAACTCTCAGACTTAAGAAAATGCTTGAAGGACACTGAAACAGCTAAGGACCATGAGCACACCTTCAGGATGTGACTGTCTGGCCTGTCGTGCTGGAGATAGTGCACTGTGGTTTCAGGGTTCACCTTTGCAATTCCACAGTCCCTGCATTTGCCCCACTGGCCTTCTGGCCAGTGTGAGGCAAAGCCAACACTGACATGAAGTGGACCAGAGACATACAAGAGATTATTTTAATGGCTAGGTTTCGGGATGGCCTCAAGCAGAAATGTACAGCTTTTTGAGTCAGTTGGGCAGCATTAACCTGTGTGGAAGCTGGGCTGTTCCCTGGCCCCTTCTTGGCAAAGCAGAATAGCTTGTGCCCCTTTGAGGCCTGTTGCATGGTGTTAAATCTAGCCCAGAATGAGAGTATGAGTCATTAAGAAGTCATTTCTATAGCTGTTTCTCATGAAGTTCACATACTTGCCTTCCTCATGTGCAGTGAGCAGGGAAGTATTTAACACTTGCAGAGAGAAGCAGGCTAGTTGCTGGTTTGGAGCTTTTTGCAAATGCAGGCAGACGTCACTGCATCACAGTTGCCAGAATTATGAAAGTAGCCTTTAAAAAAAAAACCAAAAACCAGTAATTACTACATGAATGAAAGCTGAGACTCTGGAGAACATCCTGAGGTCTGTCCACCCTCCCTTCCCCCAGCCATTCCCATGTACCCCCTGCTTTGGGAAACGCTGCTCGAGGGGGAGATACTGAGTTGCCCTTGATCACCTCTAGCAGCAGGTACAATGGCATTGCAGTTTTGGAGGAGGCTGCAGGATTTGTGCTGTGTGCAGCTGGCGACACCCAGAGTGGAGGTCTGAGGTCTCAAAGGAGAGAGGTAGGTGAGAGAGACACCCCTGCCAAGTCCAGCTCTGAGTGTCAGTACCCTGGCTAAGAGAGAGGACCCATTTTGGCCTGGATGGCAAGAACCAGCCACCCATGGCTGCATTGGTGTCCCTTGCAGACAGCTGACAGTGGCCACTTGCTATGACGCGGAACTGTTCCCAGCTGGATGTGTTGTCCAGGGGACACGTGTGCCTGCCATGAGTAACATCTGATCGGACTGATGTTCTCACTAGAGCCTCTCCAATGCCACCTGCCATTCTGGGGACTGTGACCCATCCCTGAGGGGCAGTGTGTGTATTTTGGAGCTGAAACAGCCCCTCCCTCTGCAGGGGCCTTAGGTGCAGATCTTTTGAGATGATGGAATCCATGTCTTGTCAGTTTTAAAAATACTTCTCTGATCCCTTTGGCCAAGCTAATAAGTTGTTCCCAGTTCTCTCTTCATCTGGAGAATTGCTGGGAGTTTTTACTGCTGGTGCTTGCAAGGGGTGGGATGAACTGAAATAAGTGGAAGGGGCAGCCAGGAGATTCAGGACATGAGGTGGAGTCACTCCATGTCTCTATTGGGTCAGCTTCCCCAGTATTTTTGCAGGTGGGGAAGGGGGATCCCATGTACATGTGCATGGTCTCACCTTCCTCATCATCTGCCTCAGAAGAGCTGTCCACAAGCTGAAGGAGAGGATTCCACTGTCAAGGGTGAAAAGGGATTGATTTATATGAGTATAAACCAAGTGCTCTTCTGTTTCAGGACTCACAACAACCTCTACATGCCAGAGATGGTGGCTAGGCTGGGGGATACATTTGCAAAGGCCTTGGACATGCTGGAGGTGGAGAAGAATGCCATTCTAGGTAAGAGGTTTCTCTTCAAGAGGAATGTGTGGGCAGATTCTTAGAATTATTTGAGTTAGTGATCTGTCTGTAACAGTGGAAGTGAAATAGGGGTGGAGGACCAGCTTCTTCATAGTATTTGCAGCTCAACTGTGATTTTGAACCAGCTGAAACTAAGATGTAGATAAGTTATTGGTCTCAGACACATTGGTTTCTTCTGCATGCATTGAAGGGTATGCTACCAAACTGCTTATCTCATCTGTGGCATGGTGGTGGTCTCTGCAACATGGCATTTCAGGCTGCAAAGGCTGGAGACTGCTGTAATTGTCTGCCTGGGAGCAGAATTAGTGCTGAGAAGGAGCCCTGAGTGCTGATGCAGAGACCTGTCCTGGAGGGCAAGAGCCAAGTTGTGCAGTGTGGCCCACACATTTGTTTCTAGACAGCATATTAGAAAGAGGCCTTTGGAGCCTTCTTAAAACAGGTTTGAGCTTGTGAACACGGAAGCCTTTCCAGCCAAGCAGAAGTGAGCGGCCCTGTGGATAAAGTGTGGATCATGACTTTGGAAATTGGGGTTTAATGTCAGGTTGACAGACAGTGAAATATTTTGGGGAAGTTGCTTTGTCTTTGTTTCTCCATTTCCTATCTATAAAATGAGAACACAGTTCCTTTACCTGTTTTCTGTGATTTTAAAAACTCTGTCTGTGAGCCTCTGCACATAAAGCAGCAGAGCCTTGATTTCTGCTCTCAACTTTTTAATATCATAGTTCAACAGTAGCTTGTGTCCTGGCAGAGAGTACAAACCTGAAGAGATGAGCTGTTTGTTAGAGGAGCTGCAACATCTGTTATCTTTGCTGCTGACTGGGCTCTGATAGCTTAAGTAAGTTCTACTTCAGGGAATAAGGCAGCTACAACAACCTCAGTGGAAACACCTCTGCTCTGGATGCAACCAACCTGAACCTGGCTGACCTCTGACTTTCTGCCCCAGGGTTGCTGCACCACTTCCTATTTGGCTCTTGCCAAGAGCTTCCCTTGCCGCTGTCAAGCTGGCTGGGGCCTGCCCAGCATGCTCTGAAGGTGCACCATGCTCTCTCATTAATGTAACTAAAGCTTATTCCTTCCCACAGGTCTCCCTCAGCCTTTGTTGGAGCTTTATGACTCTCCTGTTTACAAAACAGTCTTAGAAAGGATGCAGGGCTTCTTTTGTACCCTCTACGACAACTGGTAAGAGCACCACATCTCACCACAATCCAGCACTGCACAGCCAGAGCAGTAGGTTATTGTGGGGTCCTAATTTCCTTTAGAGTAGACTTTTGATGTGAGCTGTCTCCTGCAACATCCAAGTACAAGCTGCAGTGGTGGCATATATACAGTGGTTGTAACCTGTCACACAGACATGGAACAGTCTGGAAAAAGTACCTCAAAATGGGGATCTGCTTTTAGCTCTTCTGCAGTTAGATAGTCAGACTGGAGGCCTTACCTGATATCCTGATCTAGTTTGTCTCTTTTGCCACTTCTAATTATGTGTCAGGGTACATCAGCTCTTGAAAGCGCCTTGTAGTGCTTAAATGCTTAATTCATTGTCCCTCTGCAGGTATCCCAGAAAAAAAAAGAGATACTGTGCTAAAATTCCTCTGTAGTGTTTGTTTATGCACGTGACAACTGTGTAAGATGATAGTACTTGTAGCCTTTGCAGATCAGAGACATGGTACTTGTTATCTGGCACACTTGTAACTGACTTGTTTTTTGTTGAAGTTTTCACATCCTGGGAAATGCAGGCCCCTCCATGCAACAGGATTTCTACACTGTTGAGGGTCTCGCCACCCAGCTCCTCAGCTCTGCTTTCAACAACCTCAACAACATTCCTGATTACAGACTGCGACCCATGCTCCGTATCCTTCCATCACCATCTCAGGCCAGCTTGGGTGGCTCTGAAGACATAAATTTAAACCCTGCATTGTTTTCAGTATGGCCAAGACAAAGAAGGGTGATTGAGGAGGGAAACAAACAGGGATACACCTGGTGGGGGTGAGGTATGATGCTAGGAGGGCACGAGCAGAACAAGCAGTGCATGGGGTCAGAATAAATGCAAAGGATTTGTGTGGTTCTGGAGGCACTGTGACAGGTGAGTAGTGCCTTCTGAGGGGTAAGGAGGCTTGGATAGTGAGAAGCTTGACATTAGGATGTGCTTCTCTGGGAGATCATGTGGGTTTCCCTACCTGCTTTCCAGGGCTGGACATTCAGTCTCACAGCTAGGAAGTGGGTGCTAAGCACCTTTAGCTTTCTCAGCTGAACTGTCAGGGGAAAGAGCTGAATAACTGATGTTCTTGCTGTATAGAGATGCCACTTGTTAATTCAGGGCTGTGAGAAGGTGGGCTTCCAAGTGCCTGTCCTTTGGCCTCCCAGTGGAATGGGCTGGCTTGGGCACAGCTGGCTGTGTTGGATCTCTTCCTTAACTGATCTGTGCAGGTGTGTTTGTGAAGCCCTTGGTCCTTTCCTGCCCTGCAGAATACTATGAAACCCTTGTCTGCCCCATGCTGGGACCACTCTTTACCTATCTGCACATGGTAAGAAATAGCTTGTTCAGTGCTTGTTCAGTGCCAGTAGCAGCCCTGTCTGTCTCTACAGAGCCAGCAGAGACGAGGGCAGAGCCTTGATGTTTAATCATTTTGATGATGTTTAGAGGGGGCTTTAAAGTGCATTGAGCCCTGGCTGTTGCACAGCACCTCTTGCTGTGAGTTCAAACCTGTGGACATGAACTCCTCATCCTGCAGCCCTGATAGTTTTTGGGCTTGTTTATAGGTTTTTTTCCATGTCCTCTCATTTTCATGACAGCTCATTCTCATTCCAGCGCACTTGGTACCAGTTCTCCTGCCGTTCCTGGCATTTAAAGCTCTTGTGCTTCTGCCAGCAGATATTGCTTGGGTCTCCTTGCATTGTGTCCAGATTTAATCTTTCCTTCTGTCTTGAACAGAGGTTGTCCCAGAAATGGCAGGTGATCAACCAGCGAAGCATGCTCTGGTAAGCTTCCACCCACCCCTTGGTACAAAGAGGGAAATGGAGTCTTTTATGTGGCCCTTTGCCCAGGAACAGCCCTGCCAGCAAGGGCTGGAAGACACACTGGTGATTCATTCCCTGTGTTTGGGTGGAGGGGTACTTGAAGACATTGGCTCCTGTCAAACTAAAACCTGTTCTCTTCAGTGAGGATGACGCTGCAGATGACAACCCTGAGTCTCAGGAGATGCTTGAGGAACAGCTGGTCAGGCTGCTGACTCGAGAAGTCATGGATCTTGCCAGTAAGTGAAATCAGATTAGGTCTCCTGAGATATTTGGGAAGTTTTCCCTGGAGTGGGCAACAGGAATTCCCAATGTGCAGTAAAACTTAATTATAACCCTCAGCAGTATGTAACATAACCATGAGAATGCAGATGTGAGACATCCCTGCCAAAATCTTAGCTAAAACCTAGTATGACATGATTTAAAACCTTCAGATGATATATTCTTCTGTTTGTTAGCTTTTAGGGCTCCATGGTTTTGGCACCTGTAGGAATCCAGTTCTGTAGGAATTGGGTTCCTGTAGGAATCCAGTCCTGCAGGGAATTGGGTTCTCCCATTCTGTGCTTTGGAACTTCGTATGGGACATGGATTTGTGGAGAAGCCAAGTGTAGAGCAGTTTTGTTGCTGGCAACTGCCATGTGTCTAACCAGATGTAAGGGAGGAGTCCGTCCCCCAAAGCAGTCTTCCTTCTGTTCTCCTTCTCCAACATAATTTTTGTGTCAGCATGGCTTTGTACAGGAAGGCTGGGGAAATTGATTCCATGGAGATTGCAGATCTCAATCTTCTGTCTCCTTTCTTCACTGGCCTTTTTGCTTTAAATCAGAGTTCTTCTTGGGTTACGGGCTTCAGATGGTTTTGCACATTCCTGGTTCTCAGTAGTAGGCAGCAAGCACTGTGCAGCAGCTGCCACTGTGGGAAGGTACTGTGGGTGGGGTGTTACAGCCTTCCAGGTAGTGCAGTATTGAGCTTTCATACTGGGCTTTCTGGTTCTTCAGATTCCCTGTAAGAGCTGGGGGAGCTTGAAGCAGCTGTGAGCCCATCAGAGTCTGTAGGATAACCTCTGCATATTCTGCAGTAGCATCTTCCCTTTTCTGCTTCTCTGACCTGCAACTGTTTTTGCAGCTGTTTGCTGTGTTTCTAAGAAAGGTGTTGAACAGAACACTACTGCTGCTGTAGATGGAGATGGTAAGTAGGTGCCTACCTTTGCCTTTCCTGCCCTTGGTGTACACAAACACTGTTCCTTTCCTGTTTCTTGAGGGGGAGGCTGGGCTGATGCTGGAAGTTCTGTGTCAGGGGTATAGGTTTGGAAAGAAGCCTTCAGCTCTGTCCTGCCCAGCGTGCCTAGAGGCCACAGAAACACCAGTCTAGCCTGGAAACGAATGTGCTGTAGGGTTCACAGGTGGCATATTGGAACAGCTGGTTTTTAAGGTTCTTAAGGTTCTGAGAAGTGGGCTGAGGAGCAGAGGGGGATGTGAACAGTTTCCCAAGAGCTGAAGGTAGCCGGTGGCATGCCCCTCCTGCCCCACAAACAGTGGGTGCTTTTTGCTTGAAAAGAGGTGTTCTGGGTAAGCTGTGCCAGGACACTGATTCTGTGTGCTGTCTCCTGGCTCCCAGCTTAGTTCTTGCAGCCTCCTTGTGTCCCCCTCAGTCCTTGGGAGGCCACGTTCACAGTGCAGCCTTTGCTCTGCAGATGATGAGGCGATGGCCACGGAGGTGACTCCCCCTGCCAACGCAGAGCTCACCGAGCTTGGCAAGTGTCTGATGAAGCAAGAGGTAAGTGAATGTGCTCTGCCTGCTACCATCCTTCTCTGTACTCTTTGTCACACTTGTCTGCTCTGCAGCCAGACACCGCTGCAGAGATCTAGGCTGCTGGAGTGTTCCCCGTGTGGGCATCACCTCTTAGGAACATAAATGGCTTTTAAGGGCCTTGCAGAAGCCACAAAGCAAATGGGGGTTGGGATCCAGTTAGAAGACACAGTTGCAGAGCTTCAGCCCTTCTGAGGAAGAGGCCCTGGATATTCAGCCCCCAGGGTGCTCCCTGGCTCTGCCTTCATTCTGGGCCCCAGTTTTCAACTAACTTTTTGTTCCCTGTAATCTCTGCTGTGGATGCCTCAGAAGCTCTTGTAGAAGCTTTTGTAGTGACTTGAGAGTAGCAGCTGAGGGGAGTCCGTGAGTGCTCCAAGGTCTCCCAGGGAGATGAAGGGAGCAGGTTAACTTAACACTGGTCCCTCATGGTTCTGATGGTGCACACTGGGTGAACACCTTTTGCAGGATTCTCAGAAGCTCTTGCAGATTCTCTGGATTGCTTCTTGGCTCCCATCAGGTTTGAATGCTGGAAGTAGAAAATAGTTCCTCTGACTGGTTTTCCTCTCTGACTCCTTTTCAGGATGTTTGCACTGCAGTGCTGATCACTGCCTACACATCCCTGTCCTGGAAGGACACCTTGTCCTGCCAAAGAACCACAACACAGCTTTGCTGGCCACTGCTCAAACAGGTACCTCTGGGAGGAAGAAGGGATTAGTTCTGGCAGGGTTGGAAGAAGAAGCTCTGAATGTTGTGAGAAGTGGGGCTGCTTCACCCCTGGGCACCTTCTCCCTCAGGAAGAGCAAGCTGTTGCAGAAAGGTGGTTATGTACCACCAGTATCTTGCTTCAGTGCTGACAGTGCTTCTTCCCCAGGTGCTTCCAGGAAACCTCCTTCCCGATGCTGTGTCCTGGTTTTTCACAAGTGTGCTCAAGGGCTTACAGGTACATGGGCAGCACGATGGCTGCATGGCAGCTCTTGTCCACCTGGCTTTCCAGATCTACGAGGCCTTGGTGAGAAATTCTGTTCTTCATCCAAATGTGAGGTTGAGGCATGTGAGGGGAATGGTGAAAAGTAATCCCATGCCTAGTGGGTAGGGGCAGAGGGGTTAATGGCCCCCAGTGAGGGCAAGGCTGTTACTCTAGCAGAGCTGTGTTAATGGTACTTCTCCATGCAGCGCCCTCGCTATGGTGAGCTGAAGGCAGTGATGGAGCAGATCCCAGACATCCAGCTGGACTCCTTGGAGCAGTTTGATTCAAAGCTTCTCAACCCAACGCTGCAAAAAGTGGCAGACAAGCGCCGGAAGGATCACTTCAAGCGCCTCATCTCAGGTTGCATTGGGGTAAGTGATATCCTGGAGGAAAATTTCACAGCTGTATGCTCCAGAAGTGATGGGGTGGCCAGCCTGCCTCTTCTCACCAGCCACCCCCCCTTCCCAGCCAGGAGTCTGTTGCAGCATGTTCTTAGTGTTTGTTCTGCCTCTCTTCACCCTGGAAGTCCAGCAGAATGAGCAGCCCCTCGAGCAACGGCCTCTTACTGAGAGGCAGCGGGTACCTTGCACAAGGGTGCCCAGGGAAACAGGGTGTTAAAATGTGTGGTTGAAGCTGCTGGGTGGGCATTTGACTTCTGTGAGGATGATGGTGGTGGAGCCTTTGACATTGAATTAGAAGCTGGGGAGCTGGTATTCTAAAGGTTACCTCAGTGTCCTGGCACTTGGGAGAGGCCAGGCCTGAAATTCCTCAAAATGCAAGCACAGGGTCCAGCCTAGGGATTGCTCAGAACCTGGGGTCTGCCTCTGATGTGCAAGCAAGCTGCCCCTGAGCTGTGTGGGGATATGAAGACAGTAATAGTTGATGCCTGCCTGTCTGTCCTCTGCAGAAGCCCATCGGGGAGCAGTTCCGCAAGGAGGTTCATATCCGGAACCTTCCGTCTCTCTTCAAAAAGGTGAAGCCATCACTGGAGACAGATGTGCTAGAAAATGAGGATGGAGAGGGCTTCAATGTTCTCTTTGAACCCTGAGCCTGGGATGCTGCAACCATCTCCTCCCCTACCTTATAATTTGTCTCTCCTCATAGTAAGCACATTAGATTCTCCTTGTCACTGCCTCCATAAGCATTCGTCTGAATAAAGCCCCTTACGGGTCCTGTCCCCTTCTCTTCCATACACTGGGATGGGGCCTGCAGTGGCATTTGAACCAGTCAATATTAAGCTCTTCCTGTGACTCCTTCCCCTCCATTGGATGAGCATCTTTAGACCTCTGCTTCTCTGCAAGGTGGAGCTGAGTCCATAGACCTCTTTAGGGTAAAGCCTGATCATCTTGTAGCCTCGGGTCACTCTTGCTCCACCTCTTCAGCCACTGGGGTTTAGGATTAATGCAAAAGGCAGAGTAGTGTGCCATGTGAAAAGGGGCTACCCTAATCTAATCTTCCTCTGGGTGCTAGTAGCCAGGCCTTGTAGGGAACACATTGGACACTCCTGTCATGCTTATCAGCACTTGTCCCTAGCGGACTGGAATTCTGCTGAATCACTTTCCCTCCAGGATGCTGAGCCTTGGGCTGAGGGCTGCATGCCAGGAAGCCTAGCAGTGCTCTAGGATCTCCTGTGAGATCAGCCTTTCTAAGGTGCAACTGCTCTCTAGAAAGAGGCAGACACTGTCATATATATACATATGTATGTATAGATATGATCACACAGCTTGTTCTACCCAGAGCCAAATGGAAGGCTTTTACTTTGTGCCAGCCTTTCTTGGACATCTCTCAGGGGGAGCAGGACATATTTTTTTCTTAATTTTTTTTTTTCATTTTTCCATGCCCTGTAGACTAGAACTTGGCCAGCGCAGGGTAAATAAAATCTGGACCAATACCTGAAGCACCTGCAATCCAAAAGGGATCTCCTTGCCCTGTTGCAATGGAGGTGACAGTAGCCTGTTTTTATCCAGTCTGGTACTTCCCAGAGAATTGCATGGTGGGGCAGGAGGGGTGGGCTTTATACTGCAGTTTACAGGGGGGATCCAGGTCAGAAACTGGGTTTTAGATGTGGTGGGACTCTTCTGAAGCCACTCCAGTCTGCAAAGCTGGTTCTTCTTACATGACAAATACTACACAATTTATCCTAGAGTTAGCGCAGGAGCTAGGAGGGTCTGTCCAGAGCTAGCTGGCAGCTTTGCCATCCAGGAGACAGAACAAGTAATAAACCATGGTAGGTGGAGGAGTGATGTCTCCACATGGACAGACTGGACAAAAAGGCTGGGGTTGGGAGGTATGGGAGTGCAGACAGGAAGAGCAGGCCTTGGGCATCCACTCACCCTCCTGCCCCTGCTGTTCCACCAGCACCCTCCACTTTCTTCCTAGCCTCAAACTTTTTTAACCTCTGAGCTAACATGGCTCCTGGCTCTAGCAAAGGCTGGGTGTATTTATTGTGTTGTGATATTTTTAACATTCTGTGACGTCATGCTAGACACAAGGGGTTTTTGTAAAATGGATTTTAAACCTTTTTTGTAGGAATGTTTAAATCCAAAGCTGTCTCTGAACTGGTTGTGTTACACCTGAATGTCAGTAAAGCTATTCCAGTTTCATACACACGGTGTCATGTTTCATTTTTATTCTTTTATCTGTTTCGATAAGATATGAGGCCTCTGATCTGACCAGACTGCCTGCCTGGTGATTTCTCAGCATTCCTTATTCCAGCTACCAAAAAGGGGGCACCTTTGCTGGTGGTTAGTACACTGTCAGGGATGGGATGAACCCTTCCAGACTATATAGTTTAATTAGGTGAGGGGGGAATTGCATTTTTAAAGTATTTATTTGTCACTGCTAGTTTATTTTAATTCTAGGTCCCAGCTTACAGCTTGAGGGTGCTGTCAAAGCAAATCCCTTAGGCTTTTCAAGGGTCTATCCCATAAGCATGTGAAGCAATAGCACAGAGTAGTAGACAGACAGATAGATAGACAGATAGATAGATGGACAGTGATCATGTGTCATAGGCACATGCAGCATATGCCTGGGTCTGCAGCATGGCATGGGACAGGCTGGGGTTGGAGCCAGGATGCCAAGTGTACCTCCTCCCTACAGCATGTTCACTAACAGGATGTTTACACTCTAAGTAATTCTACCCCAAGGAAACAGAACTTTCATTCTACTTACTTGCTGAGGTCTAGCACTAAAGTGTGCATTGACTTCAGCAACTGGGACACACCCATATTCCCAGACATTTTCAACTCTTAACACTCAACCATGTTGCTCAATGCCCCATCTAACCTGGTCTTGAACACTTCCAGGGATGGGGCATTCACAGCTCTGGGCAACCTGCAACAACTTACCTCTACCCTCATTGTAAAAAACATCCAGTGCTCAATATAAGTTTACCTTCTTCCAGTTCAAAACTGTTGGCCCTCAGCCTGTCACTACAGACCCTGGTCTTTCTCCATGCCCCCTTTATATACTGAAAGGCCAGAATAGGGTTTCCCTGGAGCTTTCTTGTTCTGCAGGCTGAACAATCCCAGCTCTCTCAGTTTCTTCATAGGAGAGGTGTTCTGGTCCTCTTGACAGTACAACCTTTTCTCTACCATATTAACTATTCCTGAGGTGGTCTGAAACACCCACAAAACAGCCATGCCCTGACAGCAACTCGTTAAACCTCACTGACCTGTTGTGAAGTGCTGTACTACGCTGCCCTATCAGTCCTCCTCACTGCATACCATCTAAAATAAATGCTGTTACTCATCTTTAGACATGCTGCCACTTTCTTCTCCATGTATTATGGTTTCACAATTGTGAATGGCACAGGAGATAGCTTTTAAAAAAAAAAAAAAAAAAGCCTTTATTTTAGTGCATCTTCTCACTACGGCTCATTACCAACAGAAAGATCCAAAGAGATAGTCCTTGGACTCCTAGCAAGCCCCTACCAAGCTCCTGCCTATGGAAGAGGAATCCCCCTTAGAGGCAGGTGCAGGAAGCCCAGAACAGCAGTGCAGGTTTCTGCTTTCCCAGCTACAGCCTGGTCACTCCATAGCCACAGAGTCCAGCTCATTGAGGAAGCGCTGACACTTTCCCATCAGGATCTTGATGGCTTCACTCACCAGCACATCTGGAGGCAAGATACCCGTCGACTCCACAGAAACTGCACAGAGACACAGACACAAGTCAGCACAGCCACAAGGCAGCCTCAGCCTCCATGCTGCTGTCCCTCGCCTTCCCTTACACCACACAGCAACAAGCCAGATCTTCACAGCCACAGAAGCGGCTGCCTTTGCCAGCAGGAAGCACCAACAGATTCAATCCCCAAGCGGGTAGTTACCCACCGCATTCTGAATGCATGGATGCTGAGGGTGGGAAGAGGCACAGAGCCAGCCACACATGCTGGCCAGTCACTGCTTGTTCACCCAAACCATGTGGGGGCTCTGTGGAAAACGGGGCACTTACAAATGTAATGGTTCCGTACTCTTGCCAGGCGCACGAGGTTTTTCAGACCCTCATGTCGGAAAACTTCTCTGCTGAATGTGTCCAGCCGTGCATTGGCTACTCTTGCCACCTTTTTTCCTAAAGGGGAGATGAAACGAGATGGGCAAATTGCAGCAGGTGGGTGCCTTAGAGTCACGTGCTTACCTCAAACAGGCACTGCCCCCTCACCAAAGGCTGAGAGACACCAATATAAAGAATTAGCATATGCCCAACATGAAACTCCAACCTGGCAGGAAAACCCAAACACAAAGCCTACGTGCACCCTGGAAGGACACAAGAAGTCTCCACACTCAGCTGCCACACTCAGCTCACTAGCAAGCTCACTACCCAGTGTCACAACTGAACTGCACTGGAAGCTGCAGTCAGCAGCTGCAGAGCTCTGTGGACAGGTATCCAATTTATTTCAGGGACATCCCTGTTCATCACCCACCACATCTGCACGTGGCAGCCACTCATCCATAAAACCAGGCTCAGAAAAGCATGAACCATTGATCAGCAAGGCAACATCACAATGTGGTTTTGTCTCTGCAAAGTTTGGCTCTAAGCTCCAATCGGTCTCTACTAAAACTTGCAAAGAACAAGGCACTTAGCACAGGAAAAAAGTACCATTGATATTCTGGATCTCAATGACCCCAGGGGAAAAGCACTTCTGCAATGTCTCAGCTGCCTCATCCTCAACAGGCTGCAGGAGAGTAATGTCAGGAAGCAGTCGATAACTGGCTGTGGCCACAGGAGAAAACTTGGCGTGATCCTTACCTGTATGAAGAGTTAAGAGTCAGTGATGAGAGCAGGCCTCAGGGAACAAGGATGCTGGGGCCTAAAGTTCCAGGGGAAAAGCCAGTTCTGCACCCTTCCCCATCACACCGCAGTGCCCTCGTCCAAGCACTCACATTCCTTGTGCCACTGCCCCAGGAGCCATGACTCACCTATACCCTTGACACAGTGCATAAGCACATCTATTTCCTGTCCAGGTCGCAACAGCGCAATGAGGATGTCATCGTGAACAGGTCGGAAGTCAGCATCTGGAAAAAGGTCTGTCTGATTCCCCAAGGGCACCCACGTCATGTGTTTACTGTACACTGCAAAGAGAAGCCACAAGCATCAGCCAGCTGCTGCCTCAAAGCAGGTCACTCACTTGTACAAAACTGAAGATAGCAAAAAGTAAGTTTAGCAGAATGGAATCAACTCTCCCTGTGAGCACACAGGGCTGAGAAAACAGCCCAAGTCCTGTTTTCCAAGACAGAAAAGAAAAAACAGCATCTATTTTTAGGAGCAATCTCACCTTTGTGATTGAAATATAGTTCATCAGGATCAGATGATTCCTTGGCAGCATGAGGGTTTCGTTTGCATTTGATTTTCAGCTGAAACTGCAGAGTATCAATTTCAGTGCCTTCTTGATCTCCTGGGAAGAAGCATATGAAATTACATTTCTGCTCAGTTTACACGACCCTGATTTCCTCCTTCGAGAGAAACCTTCAATATTTCTATTCTATTCAAGATTCTCACCTTGGTTTCTGTACTCAAAGAGCCGAGGGTCAGCTCGGATAGGGATGAGGCCCAACCTATGAGCCAGAATTTCATCCTGCACAATGGATGTGTTGTTGTACACAAAGACCTTCTCTACAGCCATCGTTGGCACCTCAGGGAGACAAGAGATCAAGTCAGCCTAAGACAATAGCTGAACTACGTGCCAAGAGATTATCCCGCTCAAGTGTCCCTCCGCTCCCACAAATAACTGCCATGCAGACCATTTTGAGTGGTATTTCTGCCGAATCAGGCTATGCAACATACGCTTACACCCCATCTATTCCCATCCCCATTTTTTTAAACAATCAATCACAAGAGGTGAAGGGCAGGAGAAAGGGCTTTGGGGCATCCTCAACCTTTTAGTACTTGGCAGCATTATGTGGCTTCTGTTGGGTTGGCAACACAGCCGTGTCGAAAAGGCTGACCCGCAGACACTACCAACAGCACCTAGGAGCAGTAGGCGGTACGGCCCATGCTGCTGAAGCCCCTAATTCTCTTTGGGCTCCTGGCACACATGCGGAACGAACGTGTGCTTCTCTTCCAAAACCCGCAGCTGTCCTCAAGGGCTGGCAAGGCTGGACATTCCACGCTCCCTGTCAAGCAAGTCTTAGGCCGGCACCCCGCGGTGAGCACGGGTACCTCGGCGAGCAGGATGCGGCGGAAGGCGTTGGCGATGGCGGCGTCGATGCCCACCATGTCGAACTCCAGGGTGTCCTCTTCCTCACGGATCACGTCCACGCGGAACGCCTGCGGGAGCCGCGCAGCGCGGGTCAGCCGGCCGCAGGGCCCGACCCCGCACACCCACACACAGCCCCGGCCGCGGCGCCGCTCACCCACCTCCTCAAAGCGCCGCTGGTCCCAGGCGTCCTCGTAGCCGGGGTAGTTCCCGGGGAAGTCGGTGGTGTGGACCTGCGAGAACAGGGCACAGGCGGGGCCGTGAGGGGGTGCGGGCGCCGGCCGTGCCCCGTCCCGCCCCGCCGGGCTCGCTCACGTTGCGGACGCCGAACTCGCCCAGCACCACGCGGTCCCGCATCTCGTCCGTGCCCCGCCGGGCCGCCATGAGGGCGATGGGCGGCGCTCCCGGGCCCTGCGAGAGGCTCCGCGGCC
>VYZP01062075.1:850-20432 GCA_013400635.1 Hypocryptadius cinnamomeus | reverse complement strand
CTGCCTTTCATTTTGCCCTGCTCATGACCACAGTGCTATATGTCCTTCCATACCAGCAACTGCATCGGTCCTAAGAGGGCTGTGTCAGCTTCACTGCACCCACCATCTGAGTGACACCGACAAACTGGTGTAGACAAGCTCAGTGGGAGCAATGGTTTGGAAGCTACTGTGCTCCATTTTGGACCAAATGAAGGAAAGCTCTCCCAAGCGCTTCCTCCTCCAGCAGCCGGGACAACTCCCCATGCCTCATGCTGCAGGAAGGTGTAATGCAAACCAGAAGGGATGTGGGCTGGGTGGGAGGCCTTCAGCATGGCTCTATATTTAACCAAAAAAAGGTGGCGAGTGTAGCGTGACACAAACACAGAAGGTTGACATGTGCACTAACTGAAAGAGACAAATGAGAGAGGAAATAAAAAAAGAGTATGTCCACTTGGCAGGAGAGAAGAGGCCAGGGATGAGCACGATTTTCAGCAGGCATGCCAGAGCTGGAACTGTATTTTGAATTCAATGCCACAGCTCCTTTGAGAGTGCTGTCCAGATCATATTTTTATGTCCAGAACTTGAACAGCAGGTGCTATTTTAATTAAAGCTAAATACAAGAGAGACTCCTGTCACTTCCCAAGTCCAGAATAAAGTGAATCAGAACAGACTCAAGTTACACACAGCTCAGTAGAGGAAACAAAATGATCCCTGCACTGATTCTGGCATGAAAACCAACATCTCCTAACCAAATTCAACAACAACCTGTGCTCCATCCTCTCCAAGCAGGAGGAAATACATGCAGGCTGTCAATGCACATGGAACCACTGACAGAATACTCATGCTATAAAACGTGTTGCAGGACTCTTAAAGGATGAAATTAATTTGGGAACATCATAAAACCAAAGGCTGAACAAATGAGGAAGTGGACATGTGTACCTACTTACCAAGTTTCACTTCTGCATTCTCTGTTAACAACACATTTTGCCCTTTGATATCCCTGTGAATCACATGATGGGCATGAAGATGTGCCAACCCCTGCATTAAGGAGAAGAGAGGAAGGAGAGGATGTTCAGAGTTAGGCTCTTGGCTCAGCAACAGACTACCCATACCCAGCAGCCCAAAGGTCACAGCACTGTGCCTCAACCTCTTGCAACTGGGTGCAAAGGGACCTGCAGCACACCACCCACACAGCTTTTGGTGATGGAGCAAAGACACAGGCTCAGATCAGGCTCACACAGTACCTAAATACAGCCCAACATCTGCGCTGTGCAAACACCTCCCAGCTGTTCTGTGAAGAAAGTTCAGCTCCCACAAAGTCTCCAAGTAATTAGTAATTCTAAATGACATCATTGTCAGTGTATGCCACTGACTTCTGACATGCACAGGGTCACACAGAATTCAGCTGGGAAGGAAGTGGAAGGAGAAAGGAGGCAGCATCCACATGTATATATGCACCCCGAGAAGGAGGTGGGGGGTGATGGACTGGCAGTCATCTTTGAGGGCAAGGGAGGACAGATGACAAAGACAGGCTCTACTGCAAAAGTGCAGTTCTCTTCTCTAACCTCCATAAACATGAAGCCAGATAATTGTACCTCAGGAAAAAAAATGCAAAGGGAAAAAAAAAAAGAAGCATAAGCTTTATACTTTCCAAAGGAAACAAAACCTCCTGGCATACGGTGCTTTTTGTTGAGACAGCACCTGGATACATGCCCCAAAGCATTAGCCATGTGGAGGGAGGGCTGAGAAAGACATATGTTGCATTTTACTCTCTAATGTAATTGGGAGAACAACAGGCAACCCTCTTAGCAACTGCCTGTATTTTGGGTTCTCCTCAGTTTTCTGCTCGGAAAATTGTAGTCTCCAGTGGGATCATCTTGCCTGTTCGTGTTGCCCTCATAGTCTTTTAATGTTTTGTGAAAAATAAAGGAATAGAACCTTTACAGCTGCAATAGGTTAAGAGAGTAGTGGTTGCTGTAGAGAAGTATTTCTTAACACATGTTCTTCATTAACTGATCATTTACCAGTTTTCCTACATAACCATTGGGCTGTTATCCTTTTTTTAAAACAGTTAATGAGTGTGATAAAAAACCACTATCTACAGCTTCCCTTCCACATGTCACAAGCAAATCAAGTGAAGGGCTGATGTCCCTGAGACTCTTCACTGACTGCTAATGCTAAGTGTGGCCTTATTCTTCACAGGAATGAAGGCTTTTCCACAGCTTCACACAGGATATTTTTTAAAGCCTTCTGCTACTCCGACCCAGCGAGAGAGATAATCATCTGTTCTCTCCAGAGTACCATTTAACCCTACTGAAAAAACACATTTGGAGTTGCAAAGGCCTGGGAGGAGACAGAGGGGCATGTCTCCACTTTCCTGCAGTCCCCCGACCTTTCCAACCACACAAGGATTCACTGGGTCGACCTACACCTGTGTCTCCACTTACACCAATCTCTGGCACTTTAGCTCCTTTTACCTCTGTGTTACACCACCTCTCTCCTCCACCTCTGACAAACTCTGTGTTTGAATCAGGGTTTGAAACATCTTGTTGCAATGTGAGTTTACCATTCCTTTTTTCCAGATATTCCAGCTCCTGATGGTCAGTAATTAACACTCCTTTTGCAAATCTCTCATTGGAATGAGAAAATAGTTTTCCCTCTTTTCTGAGGTAAATATTTTTTCCTCTTCTCAGCAAGTGCTTGACTACTTTATCTAAGGAGGACCTAGGATGAATGCAACATACTACAGAATACCCCCGAGCCCACGTCTCTCAAATCAAGGGTAAGATGGTCCTGCAGAAATTAGCCTTCCTCATATTAAAGCATGCTATCCATGTGTTTTGAAATACAACTTCTCCTTTGTAAACAACTTTAAATGTGCCAGTTAAACATCAGCAGCTGGACTGTCCTCTAGCATTTGAAATTAGAGCAAGAGACCAGGACTATGTGTCTCCCTCCATCCTCATCTTAAAAATTGCCAAGGCAGAGCAAATGTGTAACACAGACAACAGCAGCATTGATTTATGCAAGAGCCAGTGCTCATTTCCTTTAACATAAAGCCCTTCAGAACTTCATTTATGATTAAGCAATTGAACAAACATACTGTGTAGTGGTATGGGTAGGAGGCAATTTGTTTTACAAAGAAGCACGAGGCAAACCATCCCAGATTTACTTAGTGAAGCAAAACAAATGCCAATTCAAAAAGCACTTAAACTGTACCAACTGGAAATTAAATATTAAGAGTAATTAGCTTAAGTTGCAATTTTAGAACAACTGGTAAGCTGCAGACCTCTTCCTGAAAAACTTCTGTAGCGCCGCCTGCAAGCACCACACCGGGCACAGCCACACGTGACAGAGCTGCTTGCTCTAGGCAGACTGGAGGGACAACACAAGATGAGAGAACATCACAGCACACAAGTCCTGACTGCTGGCCTGAGCCAACAGCCCTTCCTCCATGGTCTTGATTAGGAAAGAAAAAGGCAGCTGCAAGCATATTCAGAAAAGCCCATTCTGTACGCTACGGTGCTACAACACTGTTTCAGCCCCAGGTCTTAGGGACACTGTTTCACACCTTCTGCAGTAGGCAAGGTCACTGGCTCCTCTATTGGCTTCTCATTGACTAGAAATTGCAATTTTCTGCAAGGCTTCTGCTACAATACAGTACAACTCACACCAAGTTAAATGATGTGGAGCAGACATCTATCTGCTCCTACGCACTCTGCAAGTGATGACATGGCTAATGGGATTGATCAGAAACAGCTTCTTGCAGAACCTCAAGCTAGACTGCGTCTCTGTAAGACTCTTTCTGTGTGGGGCAGACTGCTTTCCTTACCCGGAGGATCTCTCTGGAGATATATGCTATCCAGTCTTCTTTCAGGGTATTCCCTTTTGTGTTCTTCACAAGGTCTGTGATAGAACCGGCTCCACAAAACTCCATAACAAGCTGCAAAACAAATATCGGTGTACAACCACCATTAAACACAGATCTCAGCTGTATAGCAAAGCAAAATAATCAGGTTACAGCATTGATTTGGGAAGCTCTTGTGAAGTACAGAATGTATTTTACATCTCTGCCTGGAAAATGGATTCAACCAAATGTCTTCAATGTGTGTCAGACATATACGGAATATGTCTCACATTAGTTACCACATTTTCAAGGACTGATTTAATCACTGTAATTTAACGCTGGGAATCTGGATTTGCTCAGCTATGCAAAATGCATTAGCAGCAAGAGCACATCCAATGCTAAAGGAATCAAACTTATCACATCACTGCAACACTTCTTATCCTCTAACTTCCATGTATTTATGGAAGAACGTGCACCCTGCCATTTCAACCCCAAACTTCAGTCCTCTAGAGGGTGTAGATGAGGTGGGATGAAAAATGTAACGGGTACAATCTCAAATGCAGCTTTCTTTTTACAGTCACATATTCTTACTGCTCAGCTGTCTTGTTCCTATGAAACATGTTACTATCCATCTGGGAAACGGGGAAAAAAGTTACTTAAAGAACAAATCCACTGCTTATAGCAAATCTTGGTTCAGACATCCCCTTAAGCACGTGTGATTAGCCTCCATGATTCACTTATCTAGCAGTTCAGGCAAGCATCAAACACTTGTCTTTCCATAAAGTGGTAATTCTCTCATAATCAATCTATATCCAATAGGGAAAGACTTAGGAACATGTTTGAAAAACATTTGCTTACCCACAGTTGGTCATCATGTCCTGGAGGACTTTTCTTAATGAAAGCACCATAATAAGTTGCAATATTTCTATGATGAGAATATTTCTTTAGCATATTAATCTCCAGTTTGATTTCTTCTTCTTCGTCCTTTGGGGGAAAAAAATAAAACAAACCCCCATATGTTTAATGTAACAAATGCATTATTGATTTATTCCTCACTTTCACAAAAGTAGATTTTTTCTGAACTTCAATTTACACCAGCATCGTGTTCAGTAAACCCCTCTGATGTTCATGCCATCAAAATCCTGTCTATTGAGATGGTCTAAAACAAGTCTTTTCCAAGTTTTCAGTAGCACAAAGAAAGAAATAATAGATACAATGGATTTGACCCAGTGATGGAACATGACATAATCTGTTTCAAAAACCCAATGCTTGTAACACCTTAAGCAAAACCATAGCTAGCAGGTTGGGAATTTATGCCAGAGGAGTATTACTTACATCTTCCTCATTTTTTTTCCTTTAATTTTGGAAATTTCAACCAGTTCTATTTAAATGCCAAACAGCGGCTTTGTGAAACCAGCTGCCAAAGCAGCTTCCCATCTTGGTGCCAGCACTGGACTGGCACAGGAAAACAGAGGTGGAGATCAGGAATTCCCCTTATTGCAAGAAAAAGGCATTTGCCTCATGCACAAGCTTCCTTCTCCTCCTCCATCTGCCTCTGTGGAGGAAGAGCAAGTGCATCAGGAAGAATGGGCCAGGAGCCCAGGCAGTAAACAGGATGCTGAGACACAAAGGCAGAGGAAGGATTTCTCCTGGCTCCCCCTGCTCCAGCAAGGTGCCAAGCAAAGAGCAGCTCAGGTGAAGGGAGGTCACCCCTCCAAAGAGCTGAAATGGGTAATATAATGAAACCACTCCTTACAACACCCACAACCTGCTTTTGAAGTGACAGTAGGACATGTTGCATGGAAGGATCCACATGCTTTGAGGTGGTGTCTGAGCAGGCAGCCAGCAGACACAAAAGAAGGAGCAGACACCAACCCACCCCCAACTCTCTCTTCCCATACCTAGACAGCGGGAGTCTTCTTCAAACACCTATCAAGGCAACAAATTAAAATGCACACGGATATCCCTTTTTGCTCCACAATTTTATATCCAAGCAGAAAAAAATCTACTTTAAATTGATTCCAGGAAGAAGCCAAAACTTCTCCCTAGGGTTGCTGGCTGATGGGAACGGTAGCACATACTCTGATTATTCTGTGATGTCAAAGCTGATTATATGATAAAATTTTAATCCTTAAACTTCCTCGCAATTTGTACCACGCTAGCAATCAAATATCCTACTCATGACATATGCAGATGTTAATACAAGCTCTGTGTTAACTCTTTATACACACCAGTACACACAGCTTGAACAAAAGATGCCACTCTCTGCTACAAAGCTAACAACCATTTCAAACACTCTAATAGTGGGGTGCAACGCTTACTCGTAGATTATTATGACAGAATTCCCAAAATGCACCAGGGATAAACTATTCTTATATCTTCTCAGGATGCGTCTTTGAAGTAAAATACTGTGTATTTCTGGAAGACTGAACAAAATAGTAAGAAAATCTTTTAAATCAAAGTTCCTAGTGAACAGCAGCCCTGGGAGAGAGCGCTGTCAGAAAAACTTTTTGAGCCAAAAGCTAACTTGGTGCTTCCTCAGCTGCTTCTGTTGTCCTTGCTGTTGAATGATTTTTTATTTATTCAGACTATATGCGAAGAGAAAAAAAAGACAGGAGGAAGACAGGCTGATATCACACCGAACCTCTGAACTGTGCATTTAGGCAAAAAGAAATTAAACAGGAGCATTATTAAACCTGATGCTTTGGGACTTAATTGCTGATAGGTTAATATGTATAATTGGATTAATCTGCTATTTTGAACTGACTTTTCAGATAAAAATTACTTCCTACCCTCAGCACATGAACACAACAGCTTTTGCAATACAATAGGCAGGATGTCCTAAAGGTTGTTTGTGTTTATTTATTGTAACAGCAGCCAAAATGACAATACTTAAACAGGATCTATTTCTGAAAAATGAAATCATAAAAATCCCAGCCCCCCTCCCCCCCAAAATAAAAAATCCTGAAGAACAAACAACAAAAAAGGTACATACAGAGCCAGCAGACTGTAGACAGTTACTGCTCTTTCAGCTCTCCACTGAGTCTGTTTCACAGCACCTGCTCAAAGGCCTGCAGCAGAATCTCCCTGCAGCAATATCTCCCCAAGTATCTCCCTGAACTACAGCTAACAATGGTCCTACATTCATATTTCAGCTGCCTTTGAGCACTTGTCCACAACACAAATAGCTCCTCACCTACCGTTCAGTCCAGTACAAAATGCAGTTTACAATAATAAATGGATTCAGTAATTTTTGCCAGGCTTTGGAAGAATCCACTTAGTTAGTGCAGATCGATAACCCCCTGGCAATAAGTCCTGAAGACTCTGTGGCGACAGGAACTATTATGAGCATTAAGCAGCACAGAAAGGCTGAAGCACCGGTGTGGTACAGCAATTGGTAGAAGACTTTAAAAAAGGAAATTAAAAACAAAAAGTTGGCCAGACCAAAAATGTTCTGTTACAGATTCAGGAGCTTTTTTTTTTTCCAGGGTACAGGTCATTTCATCCCAATGTAGACATCTGAAAGAGGCCAAACAATGTGCACCCTACCGGTGTTTACTTCTCCCCACTAACTACAAAAGGAGGGTGAAGTCATTAATCAAGATCCAGATACCAATCCTGCAGATGTCTTGCATCAGGGCGAGATGAATCCCACCCAAAAATCTCACGGGATAAGGCCATTTCCGCACAGATCTCCATATGGACACACGTGCCTCAGGGAGGGTACCCTGCAGCCTGCAGCAGGGATCCTCCTGAGCAGACCGAGGCGCTTTGGCAGCCCTCCTGAGATTTGGACATGTAAGCCAGCCTCAGAGATGGGAGGTCTGTCACCTCCTCCAGACAACACATGCACTACACCACCACCACCACTGACAGTCCCTCCATATGCAGAGGCAAGGGTATCACAAAAGCAGAAAATTAAAACCAATTGAGGCAAGAGACTGTCATTCTCATGAAGTAATACAAAAGTATATCCTTTTTTCTTGAAGGAGAGAGGCAGCTGGTGAGCCCTTCCTAGTGATTTTATGCAGCTGGCATCAATTACCACTTTAAGCCATTATCTGTGAATACAAACTCCCATTGAAACCCTCTTTGTCTTCCCTCTGATGGAGCTGGTGGAAGTGTTTTATACTTATACACTCCCTGTCTGTTTCTGACAGCACATCTGATTACCAGTAATTTTTGCAGTAAGCTATACTTTTGCAAGACTCACGTGGTTCAATCAAGCTTGGAGCAGCTTTCCTCTCCCTTTTCATGTGTTTCCCTTCAGAGACTAAATGGACATGCCAGCATCCCTAGGGGTTTCTAACTGCAACACTCTTTTACCAAAATAATCTTGTCTGTAACATGAAAACCTGCATATGACTCCCACAAAGAAATCCACCTATATATATTCATATAATTTATTACCATTTGAATCAGCACACTAAAAATAAACCCAGGTGTGTTACCTCTCAGCCTGCTTACTGCTCCACCATAAAGCTCAACATCCCTTGTTCTTCCATTCATCACTGCACACTAAATATCAATGTGGGTTTTTCTGCATGCAGATGGCAAATCAATGACTTGTTGTTTTTATTACTTCAGCATTTACAAAACTGTGATGATTTAAGTAGCTGAATATTTAAGTATTTGACCATGGTTGCCACTGGAGAAACTCACAGTAAAAAAATGCTACCAGTGCAGATCCATGTAAGGAAGAATATCAGCTGCTTTCCGAAGGTAGCCCTCTACCCCCTGCAACATTACGGAAAGAAAACACTGCGTATCTACACAAATTTTTAGAAGACAAGGAATTCAGAAACACTTTTCTGGACATTTTTGATGGATGGAAGAGAACTAAGCTCTAGAAGTATCAGAATCAGGGACGACATAACCAAAGGAAAAGAAAAGTCACTTCAAGTCTGTCCCTAAACATCATTGTCTAGATGCCTCAGGAGACCAAGCACAACAGTCCTGACCAGCACTAAACAACTACTCATACCAGCACTAAAACTGGTATGACTAATTCCCTCTGAGAAACACACCTGGAGGAGTAAGGGGGAAATAACACTCTATACCACAATGAAATTATTTCAGGAGCTGACTTTTAAAATAATAATAAAAAACCTCAAACCTCCCAAAGGTAGAGCAAAGACATGTCTCAAGCCATGTAAGTGGTGACTTTCCATTCAAACTCCCTCACCTGGAAGATCTGTCTGACTACTGCTCTTGGCTGGAAATTTATTCTGCCAGCTCAAGGAGGAGAAACTCAGGGCTATTTTCAAAGGTTTTATTTACCCTAGTATTATGATAAGGGGAAATGCGAACGAGAAAACACAGTCCAGCAAGGTTAAAGCAAGACAATGTTCTGTGATAAAGGAGAGAGCAAGTTTACTTATCCTACCAGATGATTTATACACTGCTCTAAATCAGTGTGAAGCAGAATACAAATTGGTCCTTTCAGTAACTTTGCTTTCTGATTTAAGTAATGAGACAGTGACAAATCTTATCTCTACCCTCACAAATGACATCCAGTCATTTCAAGCTACAACCAAGGTTTTTTTAGAATTAATATCACTATCAAACAGTGTAAAATCAAACACCAGCAAAACAGCATGGAGTGAGGGAAGCCTTCAAATCTCCTCTCCTTTGCTTTCCCAGTACTGCTCATAAAGCTTTGCCTGTCTATACCCATGGAGCTGCCCTGACTGGAGAATGGCAGCTAGCAATACTCTGCCTGGGGTTTCAGAGTAAGCAGAGTTCCTGAGGATCACAAGCTCCAGTGGCAGCTTCTGAAATTTTGGAATCTTGAGATCACGGCAGAGATGGGATCTGTGTAGAGCAGGAGGCAGCAGCCTCAGCCCAGCACTGGCAGTGAAAAGGTACTGCTAACCCATGGACTCCCAGAGCAGTGAAGAGGAAACCAGTCTGCCTTCACAGGCATCAAAATGATAACAACTTTCCCTTTCTTTTACCATCTGCCCCTGACACACTAATTGAAGAGAAACAGGAGAAGTCCAAAAGAAACCCAGTTTGTTTTCCTTTCTGCTTCCTCTCACGTTTCACTTCTGCCTTTCACTCACATTAAAAAAAAAAAAAAAAAAAAAAAAAGTCCTAAAAGACACCAAAACCACAAACAAAAATCTTCCTGGATAAATCAAATCACAACACCAACTTTTGCAAACCACCATTCTGCTTGGGTGCCACGACCTCCCTCCTCTTTGCACTCCAGACGTGGCCAGCATCCATCTGGAGCAGAATCTGTCCAGGACAGAGAAAGTCTGAATAGAGCCTAGCACAATAGGTGACCTTTTCTGCTGCAGGAATCCATAATATATACACTCGTTAATAAAGTTCTCACACACCAGGGAGATGTTTTGGCGAGGAAAGTAGGGGCAGTACTGCATACAGCACAGTGCTTGAAGTGGGAGCTGTGGCGCTGCCTCCAAGCTGGGAAGGAGGTTGTAATTTCAGGAGGAATCAAACCACAAGATAAACGATACTCCGAGTGGGTCCCTGCCAGTGACTGCCAAGGTAGGAAGTTTGTATTAAGCAGAGCAGCTTGCAGTGTAGAGAGTGCAACGTGGAAAAACGTGATCCTCTCCAACACCACAGCGAAGTGTTGGAATTGGGAATACAACATAAAATAGTTCGTAAGAAAAAATATCACACACAGGCTTCTTGGGAGGGAAAGTCTAAACTGTTTCAAATAAAATACTTTAATCAAGAGGTACAATAAATATTTAACAAGTCCTCATACAATCCCTCCTAAATCTTAAATTTCTTATTACACCCCATCCTTCTTGAGAGCTTTTTATAAGCCTGTGAGCTTTGTCACCCTCAAGCTAAAGACCGCACGTAAGTTTATTTCCCATCTGTCTCTCTCCTGTGTTACCTTCTCACTCCCAGCATTCTCTGTGCCTGTTTCACTTCACATGCAAGGTCTCCTTTTCACGGACACCTTACCCACATACTCTTCCCACCTTGGCATCAGCAGGTTAATTTTTCTGCACTGTCCTTCAGGTCCTTCCCAAACACAGACTTTTCCAAGGCCTTCAGACTGTACCCTCTTAAGAAAGACACCCATCACGCCACACAGTGACACTGATGGAGCACTAGCCATGCAGCAAGCAGTGGCGTGGGTGCTGAGCATCCCCCACCACTGCTGGGAGGGTGCCTCAGCCTCTGCCCTCGTCCACACGACAGTCCATGCAGAGAAAGGCCTTCATGGGCTTTACCATTTGTGAGCTTTCTGGAAACCAGGCATCCTGTCACTGGAGCTGCCCACCAGCCTGCGAGCTGCTGCCGCTGCCGGCACAGAGCCACGCTGCCAGGAACAGCAAAGCAGCAGCCCTGCTCAGGCATGGTAATTGCAGAAGCTGGGAAGCTTTTTCAAGGGTCAAAAAACCCTTACTTTTGTGAGGACTGGCTGGCAGAACAGTGCTGTCCTTATGACCACATTCAGTTACCTTCAGTGGCAACATTTCATCAAGCAGGTGAGAAACACTTCCACTAAATACACAAAACAGAAGCTGCTTTGTCTCCCCTTGGCACAACACCCTCGCTACTGCATGCTAAAAGCACTGTTTGAAACAAGAACGCAAATGGGCCAAGTTGCTCACGACAGTGCCATCACTGAGGCTGCAGCCATAAAGGAACAGTTAAATTAGCTGGACAAAGAGGCATGAGGAAGGACTAGCTCCTGAGCAGGGTCCCAGCACTCCCCAAGGAGCCTGTGTAGCAGCATTGTGCAGGCGCAGGAGACGGAATCACGTGCAGGCAGGAGGGAGCCAAAAACCACGCGAAGACAATACTTGTCTGTTGTCTCCCCCCTAAACCACCTCCCCTGCCAGTCACTGCGACAACAATATTTTCTTTCTTGCCTGATGTGCCTCCGGTGCCTTCACTGGTCACTGAATGAGCTGCTCTGAAGGCACAGAGACCACACCACTGCTGACCTCCCTCAGTAAAATCCCGGGATGCCACAGGCTTTTCCAAAGACAAGCAAGAGAGAAACCTCCTAAGGGCAAATCGCTTCAACTACTTCCAAGGCTAATTCCTTGATCCTAGTCATGATTACTTAGAAGAGTTTCCTGCTCAGATTGCATGTTTGTCCCAGCTATAAAATTCAACTGCCCATCCTCATCAAGCCTAAATTACATACAAGTTACACAACCAGCTAGCCTTATATTGACATCTTCAGAGCTCTCATAAAAGAGGCAAGGATTAGTCCCCTACTTTTACCACTATTATTTACACTAAAAATGCCTGTTGCTATACAATTTCTACATCCAGTCTCAGATTTCTTGTGATCGGAACAAACCCTTCCTAGCAGATATTAAAATTAAGCCTGTGTGTGAAAAAAATCTCCTTTATGCAAAGCTCCAGGCTCAGATAATTAGAGGAGATGTAGATGCTAGAGAGAAAGCAGGCTCATGTACAATGCCAAAATGTTGCATGTCTTTTCTGCTTCCAATCTCAGCATGCATTTGATGCCAAGAAACATCTCAGGGGGTGACAGAGCCAAGGAAGGCATTTGCCCACTGCCTGGTCCCTGCTCTGCCCTGGGTAGTATGAAGCTCCACCGCTTCCACCTGCAGGGCAGATCTCCTTCCCAAAGGGATCCACACATGAGTCCCTCCCCACATGTGCAGTCCAGATGCTGCCGGGCTGCAGTTTGGACCTGGGAGATGTAAAAGGATCCCGAGTCCTGAGTCCTGCAGGTTTCATGCAGCTGGAGAGATTCAACAAGAAACTGAAGTTCTGACTTGAGACTAAGCTTTAAACTTAGAGGGAGGCAGAAGGGGAACATCTGAGAGAAGAGAGGAAACAAAAGGTTGAAATGACTGAAAGCAGACTTCCTATGCACCAAATGCCACACAGACATCGTATTAGCAGAAATGTAAGCTGAGAAAGAAAAATACATTAAAAGTAGCAGTTCTGGCATAACACTAATGTTCTTCTAGTACATACGTAGTGAAAACCTGTAATTACACAAAGACACTCATTTTCTTAAAGGACAGATTTGTCCAATATACAGCCTCACATCCACACTGACCAAGAAGTCTTGTAGATGAACAGGGAAGAGGAATTTATTTACAACCCCTCTTTCATTTCATATATTGAAGGAAACCCAAATGCTACAAGACAAATAACAACAGTTTGGGATAACAAACACAAAAGATATAGCCATGCACACCCAAACAGGAACAGAACAAATGACAGGACAGGAAAGTAACCCCACTGGGGCTTTACTCAGGGCTGTTTCACATAGGTTCTTTTATCAAAATGAGATGGGGCCAGAGAAGTAGTTTTCAAGACAAATTCAGCAACTCTATCATAAGCCACCATTTCTTTCCTGAAGGGCCTGGCACTGCTCAGTACATTACATTATTTAGGCCAAAAGCAAACGGACAGATTTGCAAAGCAGAGGGGGTATACTGGCAATGGTACTCCAAAATCAATCATACATTAAGAAATAAAATTTAAAATTAAAATAAAACCAAACCAATTCCAAAACCAAAACAAACAAAACCCACAAAACAAAACAAACAAACCCACCAGAAACAAAACCAAACCCAAATACAGGGCAGCACAAATAAGTACCACCACAACTGCAGCTGGTAGCCATGAAGCAAGCACCTCACATTCCAGGAGACACAGTCCCACCAGTGACCTTCACCCTTCTACAGGACAAACACCACCTCAGGGAGACAGACCTATCCCTCACAGGTACCTTTCTCCCATGTTAAACTGCAGACCCCCAGGTCACTTACACTCCAGGCCTCAGCACAACCACTGTGTGCCTAAAATCTGACAGAATGAATCCAGGCTTTGGTCACTGGTATCATCAATGGTTAAGACAAGCGAACAACAGCTGGAAGACTGCAAGTTTTACTATGGTCTTGGTCTTCCGACCCCAAATCAAGTAGTAGGTGGAAGAAGAACTTTGTAACATATTGCTAATCCCTCAGCTGTCTACATTCCCCAAGTTTTCTAATGCTTTAATTAAGGGAACTGTCCTCATTAAAATGCTGCGAGTGCAGCAATTTTTCCTTCCAAATATTTAAAACTGTCTGCAACACTAACAAAGCCCTGTATTTTGTCAGAAAATAAGTACTAAAAAAAGGGCCCAAACCTGAAATTACTGCATTTTCTTTGCATGCCACCAATCCACTTCTATAAAGTGACATACACTTCACTGAGCCTGCTACTATGAAGAAACAGATTTAAGGCTTCTTTTCTAAAGTGGTGCACCCTTGTCTAATGCCCATTTTTAATGCAGCAAGCAACCTATGCTCTGTTTCACACCCACAAAAGGAAAACTCAAAATTCTGCACTATGCTACAGCTTCCAAAAATCCTCTTGTAAGCAAGGATTGGTGTGAGATCATGATCTGACTTATTCAACACAAGGTTTCTTTTGTGCAGCAGCCAAAATATGTAAATTGCCCAGGAATAAAAGAAATCATCCGATCTGTACATGTGTCTTACAAACACGACTGAATGACAGTGTGAGAGCACAAGTCCTTACAAGTTTTAATTTCAGGTAATCTTTGCCTAAAGGTTAAACACTTCAGCTCCTCTGGTCCAATATTAGTCACTTCTCAGCCTCTGTCAGTAATCCACAGCCTTCCCCCTGCCTTACACAGAGAAAGGACTGCAGATCCAAAATGCCAGGTGCCAGCAGGGAGGACCCAAGAGGTTCAAAGCCCACTCCTCTCACCTGATGAGGGACAGAAGGGATTGCAAAAACAGCTGTGACACCAGCCCACCGTTGTGTGTTTGAGAAACAGGCTGAATAAACCACTGTCTGCATATACCATGGGAGGAGACTGGACCAAGTCCTACAGGTTTGCCAAATTCAATTTTCGAAATACTCCAGAAAATGCCCTTGGCTTCTTACACCAACATTGCAAGCAAGGACTGCTTAAAAAGCTGGAAGGAGGAGGCTTGCTTCTACTCCCTTTGTCACCATCTCCACCTTCTCTTCCCTTCTGTTTTGGTGAGAACTGCTCCTCATAATGATGACAGAGCAGAAGACTAGTATCAGGTCAGTAGCTGTGACACCATCAGACCTTCACAGACCTACTGAAACCTGTCCAAGCCCTTAAACCACCTGCTACTTCTTGGGAAGGAATGGGCTCCTTCTGCAAAGGGTAAACCCAGGCCTATGACGGATATAAGACTAGACTTGGGATTTCTGCTCCTCCCTGCTCTTCTTCATTCCCAAAACTTACAATGTGACAGCAGCTTTAAAGGTGAAAAAACACCACCACGCTCAGCTACTCTATAGGAATAAACAGAAAATAAATAGCTTGAAATATTGAAATATGTATGCTGAGAGCAGCTCTCTTGAAGTAGACCTCTCCAACTTGCTTGTTCATGTATGAATGAGATCCATGTTTATAACCCTAGGGGTTTTCAAAGCAAGAAGGAATATGGATATTATATTTTACCTCTAAAATACACTACTGCTCAAAAAAACAGCTCTTTTAAAAATGGGAAATCCATTACCAAATGATTCACAACTGACTGACAAGATGATGATGTCTGTAATTACCAGATCCAATCACTCAAATTACAATTTACCAGCAGACACACAAACTATTTGATTCGCAGTTAACATTTTTTCTTCAGCAATTGCCAGGTCCTTTCTAAAACAAGAGGGGAGACAGACAACCTCTATCAGCAACAAATGCAGCTGCTGACGAGTGGAATTTAGGGATGTCTGAGAGGGGCAAATTTCCCTTCATGTCTGTGCCAAACCCTCCCGGAGGACAGATGACAACCAGAGCTGCAACCAAAAGGCTTTCCTTTGTGTTCAGACAGGAACAGCTGTTAGACAGGTACAAAGGTATAGCCACGTCTGGGCATGTGTGATAAGCGAGTTCTTTATAAAATTGGTTGCTGAGGTTTTGATTTTCTTTGGTAGATTAACGCTGACTTATGCAGAGCATCTAAAGTCGCCCTGCACTGCCAAAGCTCTATAAAGGCTGTGCACTTTAGTGTACAAGTTAAGTGCATTTGGCGCTACGCTACGATGTACAAAATCATTTCCACGCAGCTGCCAGCAGAAGGGAGCTATATTCTTGGACCAGATGTTTTTGTTGTCGGTGCTGCCAAGCACGCCTGAAAACCACACAGCTGAGCAGTGCTGCAGGAGTGTATTAACAATGAACTGAGCCACAAGATGCTCATGTCCATCTATTAAATGGGGTGTCACAGTCCCCTCTCTCCCTTACTCCTGCTCTCTGAGCAAGGGAGCTGTGGATGGCCAGCTAATTATTTACGTGTCTGAGAAGAAAAGCTTTTCTGCCTCCATCAGAATAAATAAAAGCAACAAATGCTTGCAAATATTACACCCCAGCTGCATTTACCCTTAGCTGGGAAGGTGACAAAGAGACCTTGATTAACAGCCAAGAAAATAGGACTGGAAAAAATATAAAACAGTCCTAATGCTACAGTACATGTTTGTTTTTGCTGCTGGGCTGTGAACAGGCAAGCATTTATTAAAAGGTATTTCACTTCAAAATTCAGAGCTGCTATGGCATCTCACTTTCCAGTTTAAAAACAAACAGCTCAGATCTCAGCACAAGTCTCTCACTCTTGAGCTGAAATACTGAGAGCAGGGGACAGAAGTCCATTTCCCAACCTCAGCTTCCAGGGAGGCTCAGCTGCTCTTTGCCCTCCTGCCCCCATGCTGAAAAGCAGGGGCTCCTACCAGACCCTAACCTGCCAGCCTTGCCTTGTCTGTCACAACAGCACTACAACTAGCAGAAGGGACCTGCAGGGACCAAAATACTGAATGGTCAGACAGCTGCTCAAAACTGCAGGTGTGCATGCACAGCAGGCATCAAGCAGCCCAAACAGGAACAAGGGAGCCAGGCGTCAACACTCGGATGCTGACGAGGAGAAAATGAGGTTTTCTCAGTCCAAAACTGTCCTGTGGCAGGCCCTACATCAACCACACAGCCTCTAAGAGAAACTGGAGAGGCCAGGCCTTCTCACCCAGAAAGAAAAAGCCCTGGAATATTCCAGGAAGAGGTGGAAGCACATCCACCACTCCATCCAGGCTGCTGCAACCCTCCCGGAGCAGCAATGGGCAATACCGCTTCCTCAGGCTTGTGGTCAGGGGCTCGCTTGGTTATTCTACTCACTGGGCACCACAGATGTTCAGAGAGGCAAGTGACATAGAAAGGTTGTGTGTGTGTGTGTGTGTGTGTGTGTGTGTGTGTGTTATGAGCCTGCTGTGAGCTGCTCTGGAGGCTCTTTTCTCAAGCAGGCAGTTCAGACAGGCACAACCCACTCCTGTAGCACAAGCGCCTGTAAAAAGTGAAACTCAGCAACCTGACTGTAAAATAAAAGCAGGCATAACATATTTTACTGAAATCCCTCAATACATAATATAATCTGATCTCCCTCAGAAAAAGTATTGGTTTGGTTTCCCCAGCCTGCAGCAGCCACCACATCCCCTGTGCCAGGCACGGCCCCAAATCTGCCCACCCAGCATCTGCATGGGAACTACACTCAAAGCAGCGCCTTCCCTTAAGGATATATACAGAAGTTTAGACTTTAAAAAAAAAAAAAAAAAACCAGCAAAAACCAAGAAACATGGTCTCTCTTGTTCAGATAAATAACTGGTTGCTTTCTCAGGGACTTTTCTGGTAAAATAAAAGCAATGCTATCACTACAGAGTCTCAGGGGAAGATGACTCATGAGCAGGAAAGGGCCTGTAATTCTGTGCTCAGGGTATTCACCCCAATAGATATTACAACTTTTTATTATGCTAGTCTGGTAACATGATTAAGTGGCAGTCTAAAGAAATCTTCCCTTAATCACACTTGATTTGAAACCAAACTAAGAGCAATTAGCCCAGCCAAAATTCGTGGGGGAGACAGGGAAGGCATTTACATCCAAAAGACGAAACCTAGATTGTTTGGAGAGCTTCAAAATTCAGGAGGCTAAGGTTCAAGGCACCGGATTTGCTCAGAGCAGAGCTGTGTGACAATGAAGTCATGCACAAAGGAACAGCTGCAGCAACCCTGCCAGCTCCAGCTCCATGACCAAGACATGGATCCGCTGGTTGGTTTGGAAACATTACCAAGCAGCATGGAAGCAGCAGAAATCCCACACACAGCAAATCAGACCTCTCCAATAGCTGGAGAGAGGCAGCTAAGTGAAAGACCATGTGTTGCAGAGGTCAGATTCTGCCAGACTAAGGTATCTGAACAAAGCCTGTCATGGCTGAAGGCTCTTCTCCTGCAGTTTCCTGCAGCCTAGTCCCTTCAAAAGGCACATGTAGAAATCCCAAAGTCCACTCAAAAAGAAGAGTCTCACAGAAACTGATGGTTAAATTGGTTAAGCTTGTCTTTGCTGGTTTACTAAAAAATTATGCACATCTACAAAAAGCTTTTAGCTGTGCTCCGGATGGCATGAGTTGAAAAGTGAGGTTCAGAGGGTGCAGAATAAGGAAAGAAAGAACAGGGAGGCTATTATGAAGACAGAAAAACATAATATTAGTACTACCACCAATGATAATAATAATAATAGAAAATTCTACGGTTTTGGGTGCCTTTTTATTTTCTTTAACAAAAAAACTCTCCCCAAAACAGCTCCATCTGTAGTCTCAGAGCATCTGGGGCTTTCTGCCAAAGTGATCAGTAGCAAAGAGCTAGCATTTGTCTTTGAATCACAGCCATTATGTGCTTCAGTGTTCCCACACCACACAGAAATTGGAGGCACTCAACTCTTCCTGGGCTAACGCTGAGCCCACCGATCCAAACGATCCCAAAGCACGAAGGATGAGGGCAGTCCATGTGTACTGCTGCATATAAAGGCAGGGCACGATGGAAAAAAAGGACATTGCTGGATTTCATGACCTATAAAACTTCCTGACTGAAAGCGGGCTTGGCTGAGGGCAGCTCTCCAACTTGCTGGCAAGCCTCTTCAAAGCAAGACACCCAGCTAAAGGCTGTCCCTTTCATACAATGCATCCCTTATTCCCTCAGGCCTCTAGCTCGTGAGCAGACACTCTTCCTGAGGAACCACAGAGTGTACATCCATGCAACAGTCACGACCCTGTTTTGGTCACCTCTCCACAGTGCTGGCCTGGAGAGTGGGCACGTGCCCATGCACACCAACATCCTGCACATTGCAGTTGCTTCCCTTCAGGGAGTGCAGGGCTCTGCAAAACCCTTTAAGTGATGTCAGCTGCCCAGCAGCCCTACTCGCCTCGCATCTGTTTTATCATTCATCTTGTAAAGATAATTAAAAGAGAAGCTTAAAAAGGAAAAAAAAAAAAATTATGGAAGAAGTTCCCTGAACGCAAGATGCAAAAAAACCGCTGAACACCAATAGATTTCTACAAGCATAACTAGAACATCTCTGTTAAAATGCTGTGTATCAGGTTTCAGAAGAAACATTTGGCTCCTGACATCACGTAGGAGGCAAGCAGGTTTCTCCCTCTGAAGCCCTCTAGTGATGGCCAAAAGGAGAGCAGTCACACATTTATTCGCTTGAGTGCAATCAGGAGGAAAATGCAGAAAACACCTACACAAGACATCCCTGCTCATCTACCACGCCAGAGGAGCACAGAACAGCTCATGGAACCACACTAAGCAGAGTGTTTGTGAATGTTTATCCATGCCCTGAGTAGCCATTTGTCCCCCAAAGGCTGATGAATATGGGTACTTTTGTAAACAATCATGGATTAGACCTCTAATCCAAACAGGAACCAATCTATCCAGAATGGTTCTTAATCAAGACTCAAAAA
>VYZP01062074.1:31262-52264 GCA_013400635.1 Hypocryptadius cinnamomeus | reverse complement strand
TGAAGGGGATGCACAGCAGGGGTTAATCCAGCTCCCCCTCCCCAAAGCTCTGCACCTGGAGGCGTCCCTCCAACACTGCCTCCTCCACCAGAGGTGAGGGGCTCAACTCAGCCCTCGGTCACACTGAGGGGGAATGAAGGAGGAAAGGGAGGGAGAGCGGCAGAACTGCCCCAGGATGGGGGTGTCACAGGCACCTGAGGAGCTCCCGAAACACACATCTGGTGCTGGCTCCCCACGATGGCCAGGAGCAGCAGTAGGCGGCCAGTAGGGCATTCCTGCCTGGATCCTTGTTTGTGTTGGGGTAGGCTTTCAGCAGCTGGCTTTTAACAGTCGACAAGATAGAAACACACCAAGCATCCTTTTCTTCCTCAAAATAAAGTCCACAGGAAGATAAAATGGCATCCTTATTTCGTGCTAACAGCACCTCTCTCTCCTTCCCTCTCAGCAGTCCTGTTTAGGGGCAGGCTTTTATATACATACAAAATACAATGAAGACTCTAGAGCACCTCTCTCCCTCCCAGCACACCAGCCCTTCGTTTTTCTGTGTTTGCCTGGGGAAACATGACGCCAGGCTCCCCCCTCTCCTCCTCCTCCTCCCAAAACCTCACTGTCACAGCAAGGAGCCATTAAAAAGAAAATACACCCTGCCAGGTCTGTGCTAATCAAACCAGGACAAATAAACTCTGACACTCAACAACTCCCCAAGTGCCTGCAGCCCGGGGAGGAGACTACAGATTAGTTATGAATATGGCAGGCAGCAGGGGACAAGCTCAGGTGTCCCGAGTCACCCCATAGCCACCTGTGAGCTCTTTAGACACAACCGAAGCTGTGTTTATCTAAGATAAAGCATGCTTCAAGGGACAGAAGAGCACCCCTAAAGTTTAGGTTCTCCCCACAAAGCACTTTTGGGCAAGGTTACTGATACTCAGAGCTGCAATTTTACCCAATTCAACGTTCATTTTCTGTGCTTCAGCATCGGTGGGGTAAGAGGACAGAAGGGAGATTTGGACACCCTAAGTTTCACCCTATTAAGTCACAGCCCAAAACTTGTTATCAACTGGACTCCTTTTCTTTGAGAGGAAAAATGAAATCAGATTTCAAGAAACAAAGAATGAAACAAGAAGCCACAAAAGATTTCTCAGATGGGTTTATGATAAAACATGCTAATGCTGCTACATGTTACGTTTTTCCTATTAAAAGTGAAAATTTAGGAATCAGCAAATATATAAAGAAATTCTCAACCTTGCTAGAAAGCAGCAGAGTACCTGATACAATGTGAAATACCCACAAGTAGTAGAATTGCTTTTAACTAGTTCTACTGGCATTTTGTCTATGATATATCAAAGAAGGAGAAATGAAACCAAAAAGAAAGCCTCTGTTCTAGACAGGAATATCGTTCATCTAACAGGGATTAAGTCACACTTCAATTACTCCTTTGAAAACCGCTGCTATTTGTAAAGGGCATACTTACAAAAAAAAATTGTAAATGACTTTAACTCCACAGGCACTTAAAAAAGAGTCTGTAGTGAGAGAATGAGAGAAATGTTGAGAAAATATGTTGCTACTTAAGTAAATTCGTTAATAAAAGCAATTAATCCGTTGCTGGAATTGAAAAGAGCAAGCCCATATCCTGAGAGCTCTAAGCTCAAAAGTCAGCACAGAAAGGAAACAACCAGCACAGCAGTGATAAAAGTGATCTTCTCGAGAAAAATGGATGGTATTTTTATTTTGTTTGGGCTGATTCACATAGAGAAATGTGCTTTGTATGGCAAAGTGAAAAGGAAAACAGTAGCTGCAGTAAAAGGAAAAGGCCAACAGTGACTTTTATTTACAATTACCAAGAGACAGGCTATTATTGACCATATGTGCCACAATCGCCCTCCTTATCATGGGTTGGCCATCATGTCCACTGGGAGCTGTTAATGAACTGGGTAATTGAGCTGCTGACATGTGTTACCAAAACAAAACAATAGGAAGAAGAGACAAATGAACATTTTATTTGCCAATCAGAGTAGGTTCCGCTTTTCAGAGAACTGTGCCTAAGTAAGTGGCTGAATACATAAAACAGTGCATTGAAGGCAAGCAGATGCATGCACAATAATGGTTAACTGACAGCCTATGGCCCATCTGTGCTTAACATTTTGTTAAAGAAATTACTTGACTTGCTAAAGAGACAAATCATACAGCTGCCCCAAGTGCTGCATTATAAGAGATAAATCATTAGCTAAACTGTTTCATGCTTAAAATGACAATGCATATTAACAGTTATGCAGGGACATTTTGTCAGCACAGCTTGATGCAGTTATAAGTGACAAAAAATGTGACAGCTCATAGCTATTCAATGATTTCAACTTAGAAGAGAATGACAACACTGTGAAAACAATTTCACTGCATAAACAATAGACAATTCACAGGCTCTTTTTTAAATATATATTATTTTTTTGCAATGATGAAATAATATGGAAAAGAAAAAAATGCACAGTGTCTAACTGTTCTGCACCATTAATCTGCTAGCATGTACTTCATTCAAAATCACAGAGCATCAAAAAGGAACACATTCCATTTTAAATATCAAAGACTGCATCGCCAGCACTAAGAATAAATGGCTAATTCTCAACTGTGCATGAAAGGATAAAGAATTTCTAGAGTGAAAGGAAGGGAAAAGGAAACTGCAAATACAACTACAAAAATCTCTTCTTATTCTCCCACCTCCTTTGCCAAAAAGAGATTTGCTTTGTTGATACAAGTAACGCTAAAGTACTTACCAGCTTTGCATGTGGGTCTGATCCCAACTTTCAGTGCTGTAAATTTGCACTGGGGGATTACTATTATTATTACTATAATTGTCATTATTACAATTATAATTATTCTCATTATCATTATTAATTCTTATTACTTACATTGAAAACTAAATCTAAAGGAACTGCAGTTAGCACTTAGATCGTATGGTCCAGGGAGTACACACACATGTATGTGTATTATCAAAAACAACAACAAAAAAAAAAGCCAAATAAATCATGTGATTTAGTAAAAGTCACGTAGCCTGTGGGAGGTTTCCCTGTGGTTTCAGAAGTTGGTATTTATATAAAGGTTAGCTTAGGTTTAATGACTAAATAAAATTCAAGTTGCTACAGTTTTCCCCGCAAAGCCAAGACTTCCTCACTGACTGTGCAGATTTTCCACTCACTGGCCTCAAAAGACTACTCTGCTGTTTCTACCGGTACACGAGCAAAGCTGGATCCAGGCAAGCTTTGCCCCTCCGTTCCCAGCGGACCCAGGCAGAGCCCAGCGAGCGGGACCGGGCGCACCGAGCGCAGCACCGGGACCGCGCCCGGGCCGGCCCGCCGAGCGGCTCTGCGAAAGCGGCAACACCAGGCAAAAGCACAGCTCCTTGTTTCTCTCCGGGAGCTCACGAGTGCCCACGTCTGGGGGCTTTTCCAGCCCTTCCCACAGGCAGCATCCCTGGTAAGGCTGAGAAACGAGTGCGGTATTTAAGTACTGCGGCATGTCGTCTGTTCACTTATGAATACTAGGACATTTGGAACAACTTCCAGAGGATTAAAGAACTTTGTCTCCTAAATTTAAAAAAAAAAATAAAATGAAGGAAACTAAATACACAAATCCAAATTAGGTTTTCTCCCAAGTAACTTTAGGAATTTAGGTGATATTTTAATATAGGGAGACTTAGGAGGAAAATGAGATCTCTCTTGCAGAAATCCCAGAACATATTAAGAAAGGATTGGCATCATGTCTTCAAACCGGTATCAGCTGATGGAAGAGCTGATTGATAACCAATTAAGACTGAAAACATTGAGTATCCTGGGAGATGGAATTCGTCAGCTGAGAAATTAAATAAAGCAAATGAAGGAGTCTCTGGATAAATAATGAGACTGTATTAGTGAGTTAAAGTGCTGCAAATAATTGAGTTGTCAGTAATCTCTCAATTGTCTAAGGCAATGTGGATTTTTTGGAAGAAAAAAACCCTATAAATTATATTTGCCTTAATCCTTTGCAACAACACCATGCAAACAGAACTCCTAAAGTTATTTGAGTTGATCAAACTACTGAGCACACCAAGATAGAAAAGGCTTACAAGTATTTTTCAACATCAGCTCTGTATTTCTTCACTGATTCCACTTGTAGTAGTGCTAAAACATTTTTGAAGAAAACAGAAACTGTACAGATGGCTAAAGTAAAAAAAAAATAAATTAGAATGTTTTAATAAACTTCCTATTTTCTCAACTAGTTCTACCATCTGAATTAATAACATTTTTGATTCCAAAAAAACACTAGCAGGGCAAGCTGTTGTAGACAGATTCATCTCCATGTCATGATTACGGTCCTCAAAGTCTCAGTGGGAAATCAAGTTTATCATCTTTTCTTAAACCCACAGCTGCAGCCAGACCACCCCTCAAGCCACTTTTACCCACTACAGAGGTACACTGAGTTATATGACCATCTCTATTTATCACTTTCAGGACCAGGAATGGGCCAAAATATTTCCAGACGTTTTTTTCCCTTAAATAAAATATTGGATTTTGTCATTGAATACAACTCCATTTCCTCTAGAAATTACTTTACTTTGCAGGAGATTTTTGTGAAAGAAAACTAAAACTACTGAGTTTTTTTTCTCTGCTTTTCAGATTTCAATCAATAAAAATAGCTTATCTTTTTCATCAAATATTTTTCCTATGATTGTTTTTCAAAGACACTACCTTCTCCTGCCAACTACTTCTTTTCCAGCCAAAGCTGTTAGTAACTCTAGGTCACTTCCATCACAACTACATAAGAATTGGGGTGCTGACCTCAAAATCCATCATCTTCTGTCATGAAACCTGGTCCTACTGGGTATTGAGCCCTCCAGTCCCACTGGTCAAAGACAGCCCCTGCCTTTATGGTTGTTGCAGTGTTTGGGATAAAAGGACCCTACAACGGGATAGCAGCAGGGTGCTCAGTACCTCTTTGTGTTATTTCCTGTGGGGTTTCTCATTCCAGCCCCCGCCTTGGGTGCCAGCATGGGGGGGTGCAGGACTCTGTGCCCAAGACTCCCTGAAGCACACAAAGCTCTTTCATTCATTACAGTGCCTGTGATGCTGTTACAGTAATTACCTTGAGTCCATCCAAGAACTGGTCACCTGCAGATGCTCCTTGTTCCTCACACTATGAGGTTTGCATGCCCATGAGCTCCTGGCATCATCCTTTAATTACATTTCCTGGGGACTGTCTTCTACCAACCTCACAAAAGCTATTGGAGCTCACAGATATCACCTGACCAGAGCACTGCCATAATACAGACACTAAACAAACATGAGAAAATAAAGCACACACACAGTGCTCTGGGGACATGGACCCTGGCTTGCTAATAATGAAGCAAGGTATACAGCTTGCTACCTATTCCAAAGAAACAGGGGGAGCTTCATTTCCAAAGAAAACTCCTAATTTTTCAGTCCGATTAAAAAAAACAGAACAAAGCCCCGCACCAGCTGACCTCAGAGCAGTCAGTGAAAGGGAGTGATGGGCTGTGCTGGGTTGCAGCCAGCCCCACAGCACCTTTACAGCATGGAAAAGGAAAATCTGCCTGCTGGGAGTCACTCTGGATCCAGTCTCTACACCACAGACATATGTAATTCCCTTACATTTGCTCTCATTTACTGCTTGTTGACAGATGCTGATAAATGTTCTTGAAAATCTGCAGGAAGGATGGTTGCTAGTGAATGCCTAATGGCAGAGATGTCAAAAATTATTTGACTAAATATACACATACTTAATATCACCAGCTTTGAAACCTCTACATATATTAACCAATTTATAACTGTCTCTCTGAATTATTAGCAGTCTCAAAAACTGAAAAAGTAACTCTGCACATGAATTTAGTGCAATAAACACACTGGCTTCTCTTAACTATTCACCATACACATACAGCAGAAGTGACAGGATGCCTGTTGATGAGTCCTGTAGGCTTTGCTTGGACACTAACATTACAAAATATATTTTCACTCATTTCCTTTTTTTCCACTCCCACAGTGTCCCTGCAACATAAGCATCCAGAATTTCAATGACTTAAAATGACACGATTGTCTAAACAGAGAGTATTTAAATTATATATGAGGTACAAAACTACACATACAACTCATTTGGTCCTTGCCATTCCCAAAGAAAGAGATTCTGAAGAATCCAGTTCTACATTCCCAGTATTAAATGCAAGTCACATTGTGTCGGTGGTCTTTGGATCCACCCTTGAGACCCAGATGTAGCGTAGCCCTCACTCACCCTCAGGCATCAGGAATGTCCACACTCAGAAAACACAAGGTTTTTACTTTAGTTCCTTTTACCAAACAGGGAACCCAGTGGAAGTTCCTGTGGGTTTTTTTGGAGCATGAAGAGGAGCTCACTTTTTGATGATCTCCCACAGACTGAAAATCAATGGTTTCATTAAAACTGATGATTTTACCCTCCAGAAATAGGGCAAATTCTCAAAGATAACAGTGAGAGTGGCCCCAAATCAGATTTGCAGTATTTAAAATTAGGGGGGGAAATCACCAAAATACAAACAGATGAATCCAGAAAATGCCTAGTTTCTTAGCTACGGTCCTTCATCTCTGTAAAATCAGCTATCTTAAATTGTTAGGCTGTAGAGTTAATTGATAGCATCTATTTAAAGGTTCTCTGTTTCCCCAGAGGTCCTCAATATTTCAGCAGGAAGCAGGAGAAGATCTGGGAGAAGCTTCATGTTAGCTGTAAAAATCCTGGCTCTTGCTTCATCTTGCCTTTCAGTGCTCTGCTACTACTCAGAGTTCTTTTTTTGCTTCCACTTGTACTCAGCTAAGAGCACCACAGCCTGCAAGGATGCTTATGTGCACTGCTGGGTACCCAGGAATATCACAAGTGAGAGTCCCAATAGCTTCATCACAAAATATGCAACAAGGGAGCATTCTTAGGTGGGAATAAAAGCAGTCCTCCTTGTTTCTAATTTCTCCTGAAAACATCATATTACAGCACATTCAAAACCAAGAGGGCTTCTCGAAAACAGACTCTGCAGACTGCTTGGCATTTTCCTGCCACCATTTGAAAACATAACAGGTCCTAAAATGGAAGTTTGAGTATCTCATCTTGTAAATCCAGACTGAAAGAGAAATACCTCCATGATGAATACTGGAAGAACACCAACCACTAACACACAGCCTGCCTTCCCTTCCTATGCAAACAAGCAGCACATATTTTGCTGGGCTTTTCTAGGAAGCTTAGAAAAGACAAGCATTCAAACCCAACTGAATTTCAGCAAAAATCATGCTCTTTCTTTTTATTTGACAGCAAATTTTTTAAATGCTAATTTTTTTCCTTCAATTCATACCCTATGGATTGTGAGATGTGATTCTCTGCCTGCTTTAGGTCAAACCCTGCTGAGAGCCACATCAAAGTGGTTAATACAGATTAGGAAGTCAAAACTTGGCCTGCAAGCCAACCGGACAGAGCCCGACGGAGGAGCCTGACAGATGCCCCAGATGCGTCCAGGGGGAGGCTGCCAGAGTGAACTCTGCACAATAGCAGAGAGACAGAAAAGAATAAAAGCTGCACGCTGCCAGCCAGCCTCCTGTGTCTGCAAAGGAAAACCAGGATCAACGGAGAAACCAGCTCTTGGCAGCTTTTCTAAGTGGCTTCCTTTTTATTGTTAGACAAGCAGGACAGGGAGATCCAGGGTCCCAGGTTTAATCCTGCCCAAGGGGATCACAAAGCACAGAAATAAATGCAAGAGGGTTTACCCTGTGAGGGTAGTGGACTATTGCCTTCATCTACTGTTGGCCAGGTAATCAGCCTTCCTCTGTGCCTGGTAGCATATAAATGTTCCTTTGGGCTCACAGCAGAAGCCTAGAACATTTGTTGTCTCAATAGACATCAAATGAGACAGGAATTCTAGAGGGGCTTTGCTACTGTGACAGCTTGCCATCATCTGCTGCATTTTTTAGGTACCAGTGAGCTAAAACCACTGCTCATCATAGAGCTCAATAGCCTCCATCTCTACTTAAAAGTCTAAACATGTCTGTGCACCTTCATGTGCTTACATCATTAGGTCCTTTTCACAGAGAAATCCCAAGATCTGTGTTGGTACAGCTCCCAGCACAGTGGCAGTCCACGAGCAGGGCTCCTGTTTACCATAGAAATACAAATAACAACAAGTGTCTGAGTGACAGATGGCCTGGAAACATTTCTGATGTTTTCAGTGACAATTACTTATTCAGACACTCCAATCAGACTTCCAAATCACAGTCTAAGGGCAGTTGCAAACAATATTTTACAAACAAACTTTGACCCAGGCTGTGTTCTGATGAACACCCACTTAATTCTAACATACATGATCACATATAAATGGATTAGCTGATATGTGCAGTGGATAATTTCACAGTGAATGCTCAGATTGGGATCTTCAAAGAAGTGCCTGCATCTGTCATTAAAATTAAATAAAAGCCATGCTGTTCTGCTCAGGTACTAGAATTTGTATTGCCAAAAACCTTGTACTTTTTGAAAGTCCCCTTCAACTTGAAAATTGCTTTGCAAAATTCAAACATCCAGAGTTTTGGGGTTTTTTCCAATCTGACTGCTCAGCAAAAGAGTTTGCAAAAAGTGTTTCAATCCAAACAAAATCTCATCCAAACCTCCATGCTTTGTTTTGCATTTTTAATCCCATATCACTTGGAATTATTCCTATACTGTTCTACATATGACACAAAACCACTAGAAGTGCCATTAAGATTTTTTTGATTGGGATCTAACCCAAGACTCCTAATTACAACCAGGGTCTGTGTAAGGAAGGGTCTAGACCATCTTCTGTCCAACTTGCAGCAAGTGGGACATCATTGCCTGCCTCTGAACAGTAATACATTTAACTAGAAAGACAAATATCAAGCATCTTTGCCTCCAGGAATGTTATTGCATTGGAGACTTCAATTTTCGTTATAATCTGGGACCATCAAGGTTCAGTAGGAGGTTTGTGATCTTTCTAAGCAAACCTGGACTTCGTTTTGAATAAAAAATGGGCCTATTTATGGTTTTGCATCAAAGTCATGTGAAATGTCTGGTTTTGCATGGATTCAATTAGAGACAAGCCTAAGGCACAAAAAGTTCAGATCCTGATCAGGATCCAGACCCACCCAAAGCTGAGGGACATTTAGACTGAGTGACTTGGTTCTTGTCCATCTCCAGTTCCAGCACGAAAATCAGGTGGGAGTCACTTTCAGCAAACCTCTGGTCCTCCCCAGATTTTTGGAGCTTTTCCAGCTTGGCATGTCAGCAGCAGCAGGAGGGTTCCTATGACTTCTGATGGGATCTGAAACCCATGAGACACTGAGTCCCTGCAAACCAAAACCGTGGCATCTTCCCAGCTCTCACAATTAAGCTTTAAGCCATAAGAAAAAAAGAAAAGCCAAATTAACAGCCCTATTGACAGTTTTATAGACCCCTGAGGGCTCTGCCTACATCCAAAGACAGTGGGGCTTTTCTAAATTAAAGTGAATTAGCAATCAAGTTCCTAAGAAGGATTCATTTAATAAATTAAAGGGCAGAATTCAAAACAATTTCAAAAGTAATCCCTTGGCCACAAATCATTCTCTGTACAGTGGGAAAATGGAACATTGTCATTCTGATGCTTGTCTTAATTGGCATTCAGTTGTTTTCCTCTTTTAAAGTAATTGTTTATTATTTTAGCGGGCACCATCTTGTAGTAAACTAATGCTGCCATAAGCTTCATTAAGAACATGATAAACTCTCCTAATTTTGTCTGATAAACTCAAGTTACTTGGTTAATTTTTGCAACCAGAATTAGGGAGAAAGAATTAGGAGTAAATTTGATCCTGTTAAGACACTGAAGGAAGCAAGATTGCCACAGTCCTCCTTAGCCTTGGAGTTCATGAAGACACTGAACAAACTTTTGGCTTTCTGAATTCTGTGCCACACGTACAGCATGATTTCAGGAGTCTGTTCCCATGACACAGCTCACGCTTTTTAGCAGAACTCTGTCAGGACCAGGCTGTAGCACAAATTATTTTACCGAGTTTCAAGTCTCAGTTTAGCAGAAAAGATATTCTCACAAAGTTAAAGTCAACCCCACAAATTTCCCAAGAGCTTATATCAAATTCAATGCAGCTACCATTAGAAGTGACGACTTACTGACTCCCAAAATGCCATTCTCTTTAATATGATTTCCTGTGGTAACACACAATTCACTGGAAGGCCTTTGCACCTATTTAGGAACAGGCAGACTTTCAAATTAACTTCAGTGGAGCCATGACAGATTATAGCAGCAAAGGTTCAGCTGCTCTGCCTTTTGGGTATGTTTCCAATTGATGTCATTTCATGCTTTCAGACCATAGTTGCAAATTGGTGAGAAAGGGAATATTTGCCCTTCTCTTCATTTCACAATTCTCCTTCCAAGCTTTCTCCCCACCTTCCAGATTCTGTGCTAGCAGAAAAAAAACCAAAATCTAGTTAAAGTCTTTTGTGAAAAATGGAAAGAGAGAAGAAGTCATTTGTCTTCTAGAGGGAGAGGCATGTGGTCATGGCACTCACTCAGGATGCTTTAGAGTGGAGACCAACTGAACAGTCTAGGAGACCAGTAGCTCCTTCTCTATTGCCACTCTTCAGAAGGTTCAATGAGTGCTTGAAAAACAACAGATCAAAAACCAACCAAAGAAAAACCCAAGACACACCCCAAAATAAGCCCCAAGCATCTGAGTTTGACTCTCCCACACTCCAAATACTCCATAGAGGGTAGCTAAACAGATGAAATGGAGGAACTCAGAGGACCTAGAGAGGCCTGGTTACAGCTTTTACCTCAGTGCCAGAGAAACACATTCCCTTCCTAATGCAGGCACATGCCCTGCTCACAGCAGACAAGACAGGCACTTTCTCCTCTACTCCCAACTAGTAATTCCATCTGGAGTCAAGAAACTTCTCCTAACAAATATTATGTGCTCCCAAAAAAAGTCAGTTTTTTTCCAACTGCCAGGGTCCAACAGGAAAAGCATTTTGTCTAAAAAACATTGAAGTTTGACTGTTACAGCTCAATGCTTTTTCTTAAGACTTTCCTCATATATTTTACCAACACAAAATTCAGAAAGATTTACTGAAAAACTTAATTAAGAGGCTGGGACTCTTCTGTTATAACTGCACTGAAGACCAGCAAGCACAAGACTGTTTTCCTGAGCATGCTAAGGCTTTCCATTATGCTGATGTCTCTGGAGCTCAGGACTTTCCAGTGCACAACGTGTGTACTAAATGCACAATTCAGGTCTACAATATTCACACCATACAAATAAAAGTCCAACAGATAATCTCTTTTCTGTCATCTCTTGTCACACTGGTTCCCAGAAATACTCAGTTATCATTGCACATTATATTCCAATCGCCATTCAATGCAAACATAATGGGCTTTAGTGAACAGTCATATTTATTATTCTTACTACTATGCTGTTCTCTTCCCATCCAAAGCATAAGCAAAGTTGCACCGTTCAAACACATCTCTTTAGAAAGTCAGGCAAAGTGCCTCCTAAAAGCATCAGAATAAAATAACAGTTTTTAAAAGAACCCTATTCCATTTTTTTTTTTCTTTTTTTTTTTTTTTTGGCTTGTTTCAATGGGGAGCATCTTAGCGTGGAACTAAAATAAGTCAACACCACGCAGCACAAAAGATTGCAAGGATTTTCTGCAGCATGGGCTTGTCAAAGCAAGTAGGCAGCCTTTGTGTGCTCCGGCACAGCAGGAGCATTCCTCCAGGTCTGAGTGGCGGAGCGCCCCCGGCCACGGCTGCCCTGGGCGCCAGGGTTCCCACACCCAAGGCGGTGGGAAGAGGAGAAAGCAGAGCTGCAGAAGTAGCGTTGTAAATGGGATGAACTGGTCAACACGCTTCTTAGGAAATCCATGGCTTCCAGGAAGGATCACGTGTAAAGATTTACAATACCTCCACATCAAAGGGTTTGACATTGGCTATACTGGTCCTTTCAAAAGAAAGACGTGTCTGTCCCCTATAGCATCAACTCTGACTCAGGCAAGAGTGCAAAGACATTGCTGAGAATCCTGCATGTCCATACAAAAATAAAGTTTTATCTTTGGATTTAAAAAGGAATTGAACAAAAAACACTACCAAGAGTAATCGAAACAAAATTCCTATTTTCCTTTGCTCCATTAAGGATGCTCAATTTAAGTCTTAGTCTTGCAAAGTGTTCTGATAAATCACCAAGTTTTCACAGTTTTTCTACTTTCCCTTTACACCTTGCACCAAGGCAGCTTTAAGGATAAGGCCTGTGTTAGGAGCATGAATGGATGACCCTCCCGTACACACTGACCCAAAGATAAACTTTGACCTGATGTTTGCTAATAACACTTCTTCTTAAGATGCCTTGTTTCCTTTATGAACTTCTGCTTGACTCTAGGATCTAGAAGCTGACACGCATTAATATACATCTCTGGGTGCCCTTTGACTTGGCCATCAAGACCCTTTGACCCCAGACTTGATTCCTAAACCCTGTCAATTGTTTTCAAGTGGAAAAAACTTATTTTCTAGTAATAATTAATTTTAGACATGTTTTATTAAGCATTTCTTGCCTCTTTTTAACTTGTTGTTATTTGAATTTGAGTACAATCTATGTTTTCTTCATTTAGTGGGTTTCCAGATCAAAAAAATAGCAAACCTAAAGATACTCCTTTTGAGTTTAATCTTTTGTTTCCAAGCTTTGTAAAACTCCCAGTAACACTTAAGTGCTTTGACATTACAAAAACCTCCCCATGAACAATAATATATTCTAAAAAGCCTTCTTTCATGCTTTTCAGGTTATTCTGTGTATTTCTGCAGCTCCACAACTTTTTTCAGATCACTTTATGGCATTTTTCAGATGCACAGCCATAAAAGCCAAAGGCAAAACTTCCATAGATTCCCATGTCAGCAGGATCCAGCCTTTCGGCTGAGGCACTCAGAACTCCTTTCTAGCTAACACTTGGTGTTTTTAGACTTAATTCTTGGAAGAACTTTCAGAGTCTACAGTAAAAAAAAAACAGCTCCATTTATATTGACATCTATTCCTCCCCTCTGTACCCTCTGTTCTTGCAGCCATACACACACACAGAGTGCACTAAAAGGACAGGCTGAGGAGCCCACCGCCAGCCCATCCCCGCCGGCACAGGGCGTGCTGCTGCTTCCTGGTACACTCAGAGTTGGAAATTTCTAATTCCTGGAATCATGTTACATTATGGCAGGAATTGCTGCACTTCTGCCTGTTTTACATCAGGCCTGAGAGACTGCACAAAGGGAATGAACGCTTTCCAGTGCTTAGATGATGTATCGAGTGTACGATGTACACACAGCACTACAGCAATCAGCATCTGGGAAGGAACACCAGCAAATAAAAGGCCTCCAGTCTCCAGGAGAAGCCCTGGGACACATCAAATGAGGGGTTTTAGCAAAGCAAAGGGACTACCTGTTATTATTGTTCAGAAAATGCAGTATAGCCTCATATTCTAAGAGCTGGCTCTGCTTTCTTGCTAGGCAAAAATATTTCCCAAAAGCTCTGAGAGAAAAGAAACTTAAAATTAAGTTGCATTTATAAAGCAAAATCCACATAGCACAAACCTACACTCACTGAAGAAATCATAGATGACAGACACATCAGGCACTTGCACCAACAAGGAAAAACAGGCCCCAGTTAAATGGAAAAGATGCTCAGGTTCTACCTCTTGCCATGTAGCTAAACTAGACTTCAGTTTAATTGGGTGGGGAAATAGCCAGATAAATTTTATGCTTTCAAGCATCCCACTACCCCCTGAGGGGTGCAATCCAAACACCCATCTCATGTCTTGGGTACCATGGCTGACAATCAGGAGTGGCTCAGGGCAGTGTCCAGCCTCAAAGCACACTTGTCCCATGGATAGAGGGGACTCAGTCACACACACAGCACCTAGGAAACTCTATCAGGCAAGCAGCAAAAATCAAGGATTGGGGTTTTTATTAAATCCTTATGCACATCTGAGAAGACCTAAAATGCTCTTTCCTCCTTCCAAAAGAGAACATACCCCAAACAATATGGGGTTTGGAGTAGTCTTTTCAGGGTTTGGAGTTTGATGGCTCCCTTGGATCAGGCAATTGGACAGATTTCTGTAGGACAAAACCATGAGTAGAGACAACTGCAACAAAGAAAGAAAACCCGTTCCAAGAAAGGCCCTGGCTGTAGCACCTGTGCCACCAAGATATGTTGCAGCCAGGGCTTCCTTGGTTTGAAACCAAAATCTAAGGAGGAAACAAAGTTCCCCAAAACTCATGCAAATTGAGATTTGGGCAGATATCCCAACTCTCCAAGTTTCCACCAAACTGGGTGTTCAAACCCCAAGTGGTTTGCTGTATGTTCAGATAATAGATAACACATGTCATGGGATTTCAGCGCTTCCTGTTTCCTTTTGTCAGCTCAGGTGACTCCATCCAGCCATCCTTCTTTTGCTCTGGTCATAACATGAAGACTATTGCTTCCTTATGCAATCCTACTCTCCCAGTTTTACCCTGGCAGAGCCCATTGAACTGGTATGCTATCCAGCAGGAGAGGGAACCACCCCTCTGGGACATGCACTGACCTTCTTTGCTCTGGGCAAATACAGCTACCCCAGAGATTGAGAACAGTGCACTTTCCATTTATTAGCAGCAAAAGAAGTTTAGATAATATTGGAAATGGCTAAAATCAAAGGAGAGAGATGATGAAAACAGCCCACTAGCCAGCTACACCTAACAGGACTGCTGCTGCCATGAATCCTGGTCCAAGTCCAGCTGGAGATACAGGCAAGGCAGCTTATACCAGCTCATAATCTATGCCCCGTGTAGAAATCCTCTCTATTTTCAGCTGATGAAATGGTACTTTGTCAGTCTTTATAAGGATCCCTCCGAATATATCAAGTCTTATCCCTCCTGTAAGAGCAGAACCTTTTAAAACTGAACTAATTTAATTTATGGCTTTGACTCCAATGAACTACAGCTAAAACCCTATGGACATCAGGAGGGACCCATACAAAGCAACGGTCATTGGTTCTGTACAGTTATTCCAGCTGGAATTCTTAGACAGTGAAGTGTTCACACAGTGCCATTTTTTCTCTTACTATGTAATTTCAAAACAGTGCTATGCCTAACATATACAAGAATTCCTTTTTTTTCTGCTCCTAAAAAAGAAAATACAGTGGCCACTATAAAAGAAAAGATGATATTTCTTCTTGTGTGATGGCAAAACCCTTCATACAAGCACAACCACACTGAATAGCCTTTTAGATTATTTGTTAGACTGAAGTTCAAAGGAGGGTGCAATGCAGCCAGGAAAAAAAAAAATAGTCCCTCTGGTTAAAATTTAGCATGCAAGATCTCAACAAAAGTGATTTTTTTGACTGTGCCAATGCTTTTGTTTTTCAACAACAGCAACAAAAAATTATTTCTTCCTTCTCCTCCACAGTAAACCATTACCAGCTGTTGATGGACTATTTTTTTAACATGCGTTAAGTCATATTGTATATTGTCCATTTCATGTGTGTGGAGCATTTTTTGCTACAAATCCTTTACCATGTTAAACCAAGTGTACCACCCAATCTTGCTACACAGCTTATGGCTTGTGAACACAAGTGGGATCCCACCAAACAGGATCATGCTGGAGACTGAAGCTACATTTACACAAAGGTGGCCACAGCAGAACTCGCAAACTGATACAAACCTGTGCAGTAGATTTAACCAGTACAAAGCAACAGCCACTCTTTCCAATTAAAATCCATTCACATTAAAAACAGACAGAAAAAGCATGGAAAGAGAAAAATATCAAGACGAAAAAAGCACCTCCAAGATGCAAGTAGCTCGGTAATGTTGCAAAATTTCACGTATTTCAAGATGGTTCTTGCCACACACTTCTGCTCATGACTTATTATACAATCTTCTGCATCATCTGGATCAAGGCCAGAACACTTTCTCACATTGCAAATTCATTATTATTCCCTCGTTTCAATAATTTGACAATTTAATGCAACTATGAAGATAAGTTCAGGAATCTCTTCTTATGCCAGGACTTTAAAATATGCCTGTTTATGGGCACATCCATTTGGGCAAATAAAATAAAAAGCTTTTCATGTGCAAATTCGGGCTAGTGGAAAATCAAGCCCCATGGGGATAATTTAACCAACAATACCAAAAAAAATCGTGAGGCAAATGTGAAACTTTGTCCTTAATTTACCCTGTTAGGGCAAAATAAGGCAGGAATCTCATACCATGTGTGCTACATCTCTTAGGTAAAACAGCATATGCTAAGTTAGGAGAGTTGCAGTCTTGGCTCTTAATCTCATTGTTTATTGTGGTTTAAAGTCTGACCCTTAACATTATGTGTGGTTTAAAACTATATTTGGAGGAAAGATCGAAAACGACGCTCCAAGGTTTGTAAATGTGTTTGTCTTTAAGGTTTGTTCCAGAGGAAACCATGCGTGTCTTAGCTCGCTCCATAAGCAAACCCTTACACGATTTTAAACATGCTAATGCTCACATTCTGCATCTCAGGTTAATCGAGAAGGGTTTTTTGTTGGTTTTCTACTAGCAGCTTGCCTACAATCCACCAACCCACCACTCTTTATGTATATATGTTGAATAATTATGAAGCTGTGAGTATTTATCACCTTTTCTGAGCAGTAAGCAGAAAGAAATACAATACTATTACTTCCAGCTACTGGCTTTCCCAAGATAATTAGGTAACACAGTGGACTGAAGCCTTGGTTAGCCCAATGCTGTTCAAGTTAAGTGATTGACATGCCTCTGTCTGGCTGCTCTATTAACTGTTTCATTTTGTTGCTATTTGCAGTTTGCTTGGCTAATACTTCGAACAAATACAGACTGTTTCTTTAGCCCCTTTTTTCTCTTTGACCTTCTCCTGCCCATTTTCTTTGAGTCACTTCAAACTGCCTTGAAAAGGCCTGTTGAATGTGCACAGTCCATCAGAGTCCCAGGTTCATCCCATTCCTTGCCCTGAATGCTCTACTTCAAAGATGGGCCGCATTCTTTAATTGCCCTTTGAATTAATATCAAAGGGTCACAATGCGAGTGCCAGAAGAGAAAGAGGCTTTAATGAAGCAAAGAGCTGCCATTCATTTGCAGATAAGCACGTTTTTATGCCTGACTGGTCACCATGGCTAAATGCTGGGTGAAGAGGAGGCAGGGCAGGCAGTGAGGCTTTTACTTAAGTGGTGATTAGTTCAAACAAACAAGAGTAAACAAATAAAAAACAACGCAAACATCCCCACAACAGAAAATAAGTTAATATGGCTGAATGTGTTAAAAAAGCATCAACACCCCATTGTGTTCATAAGGCCTTAACCCTTGGCAAAATGCTGGGGTCCAGCTCAACCTCTGCTTGCTTCCCTTACCCTCCACAAAAACACACTTTAGGGTTTAAACTTTCACCCTTAGACTCAGACCAAAGCAACAAATAGTTTTAATATGGTTCTTTCCAGGGTTATAAAGAAAAGGAATCAGCAAGTTAACTTTACTTATTTTTTTTCTGAGACAAAACATGTTCAGTAGTTTGCATTTTAGTGCCTAGGGAATAAAAAAGTCTTTACTTAAATTATTACCGATTTACATTTTCCTAATTAATTCAGTACTGTGCTAAAATGTTTTAATTGCCTAAAGGTCTCAAATATTTTGTTTTAAATTAAAATATTTGGGGATTTTGTCAGGTTGACTTGATAAGTTTTGATTATTTGAGACTTAGGAAGCTGCACTATGAAAACTTATTGAACTTCTTAATTATTGAACTATGAAAATTATTGAACTTCTGCCTATGAAGTCTTCTATTTTCTCTTTAAAATAGCAATAATATAAAATTGAAATGAGAAGCTTCAACATAAAATGTAATGTAATATAATTACAGCCACAATGCAAGTACACAGAAACAAGAAGTTCCCAGGTGTCCTCTTTATAAATTCTGACTTATTATTTATAGACTCAGACTTCTCTTTACACAGAAATAATTTACTTAACAAATACAAGGTTGTTTCCTTGCAGAAGAATTACTCCCCCATGAAAGAGGATTAGCTATACTCATAACAGTGTAAAAGTGACTTATGAGTGCATTCACACCAGGAATTGTGCTGGTATCTCCCATAACTAAGAATGTTGTAGGAGTACAAACAACCTGGAAAAAACACAGACCACATTTTTAGCCCCACTTCTTCCAGAAGGGTTTTTCATTAATATTGCATCCACTCAAGCCTAATTCTGTGTGCAACCTGTCACAAGACTTTCCCTCACCAACACTTCCTGGGATTTTTTTTTTTTGCTCCTCCACTGCTACCCTACCCCTGCCTTGCTTAGCAAGAGTGTTCATCACCCCAACCCTGGATCTGAATCTTTCTTACTCACCAGAACGTGGAGAACTTTGACCTTAAACATCCAGCTGGAAACTCAGTACTGACAAACTCTGGAAAAGCATCTTGCATTTGTGAAGTGGAGAGAAGCAGCACAGTAATGAAAAGCATGCAACAGAAGAAAAGGTCTCAGCTGCAGAAGAAGGACAGGAGGGACTTGGAGGTTTCACTGCCAGCATCAGCATGGTTAAATTGCTCTCTTTTTGGAATACAAAGCCATATGTTGCGCAGCCTGCTAGAAAACTACTCAACTGCACTGCATTAAATTAATGGTACTACTGAAATTTGGATGAGGTTTTTCAAGCTACCCTGGTTTGCAATCTTGCTTTAACATTAGTCGAGACTCTCAAAACTCTGGATTAACTCTGAGATTTATTTTATTTAATGTTAAGCACCCCTGCTGCAGTACTCCTCTAACACCTGATGCTCTTCTGTTTCAAAAGTGTTATATTTTCTAACACATTTTTCAAAAAATACTAGCTATTTTTAATTTATTTTCCCTATATTTTCTATACTTCACATTATTAATTTCACTCTTCTTCATATATTTACAGGCAGTTCTGTACATTAGGCTAGATTACACTGTTAGCTGTCAACATAAAACATTCTGCCCCACTTGGATTTCTCTTCTAGAAATCACAGCCTCGGAAGGGCACTGGGAGTGAAACTGCATCACAGTATATTTAGAAATAATCATTTATATGCCACCTCCACTCGTAGAACAGCAATGTTTCCCAGATGCAGTGCACTTCAGAGCAAGGCTGTGGGTGCAGTGAGGAACAGCAAGTTGAGAAGCAGCCTGACACATGGCAGGAGCTCGGGGCTGGAGGTGGAAAAGCTGTTCCAAGGGTTGCTCCAGGCTGAGGGACTGCTCAGCCAGCTCCCAGCACTGAACCACGCACCCAGCAGCCTCCTCCGTGCCACAGTCCCACAGGAGGCCAGAGCCAGGTGCCACCGGGTTGGTTTGCTCCACAAGGCAAAGGTGAGGCTCAGACACAGGCAGCAGGGGCTCCCAAGGTGGCACAGCCCCAGCCTCACCACCAGGAGGGACGAGGGATCTCACCCGTGGCGGACACTACAGTGCCATTACAGGAGCTGAGACTGCATTTTGACCCCCATCAGGTCACAACTAATAAGGCAAATCTACACACACCCCAATTGCCACAATTATTACATTATTGAAACAAGCACCAAACACACAGGCTGTCCTCTCTTAACTAGCAGTACAGTGGGGTTTACAGCCTGTAGAGATCGTTGACATAAACTGCTCTTATTCGTTATACACAGTCTAGAAATACAGCAAAGTGCCACAATAATTCCTGACTATAATGTATAAATTACACATGCAAAGCTATAGCACAAGTCTCCAACAAGGATACATAAATTTTCCCTTTGGAACATATTTAAGAATCAACCCAATAAAATAAAACAAATAGCTTAGACTATTTCCATCTTTCAAATTTTGGTAAATTGCTTTACCCTTATACATTAACCCCCCCAACACTAAATTGGGGGGAAAATTTATTTCCCTATTAAATTTATTCTGTATTTTGTCCAATCTGTCACTCCAGCCTCTATCAGTACATAAAACATACATAGTGTTATGATAATAGCAGTTCTAGAATAGCCTAATGCTGGGCAAACCAGAAAAATATTAGTCAAGCCATCTCACATATTCACTACCATAGAAACAGATAAATCACAACGTTTTGTGAAGCAAAGGGACCATTGATTATTGTCATTACCATTATTGAATTATCAAGAACCACCATAAAATTTGAAACATAAGCAAATGGATTTGTTTTGTATTACATCAGTTCTTTGCTGATACAAAGCAGAACAGAGCCATTCATAGAGACAAACCACTTCACGCTGGACAGGGGCATGCACACAGCCAGCCCTGCTCCCCTACAATTAGCTGTCCTTCCAGCACTGCCTGGGGCATGCCTGTTCCTGGACAATATTTTCCTGAAAATTGTGTGACAAACACCACAGGACCGTTTTGTAATAACTGGATTCAGCTATTCTCTGCTTTTTGTCATTTATAATATTATTTCTGGTTTTGGTTTTCATGTAAATAGCTTCACCACCACGCTTGAATGTCTGATTATCCAGCTTTTTTTATTATCTGCAACTTCAGTAGTAAATCCTATACAAAGTAATTTAATACTGGCAGTTGGTTTATTACTGTTACTAAACAAAAAGAAAAAAGGGGGGTGGAAGAAATCAAATACATAAACTGAAAAAAATAAACCAAAATACTTTAGAGCTTAATAAGCACCATCTAATCTTATCTTCAGGGAATTGACTGAAAGTAGCCAACTTAAACTTTGGAGAACAGTATCCCCCTACCATCTATGTCCTGTGGGTGGAAATACAGTCCCAAAAGTCAGATAATCTGCTCTTTGCTACCAAGAGTGCCACCACTCCTGGGGCTCATGCAGAGCCTGATGCAGATGGGCACATCCTCCTTCATCTATTGCCCAAGCCCTACCTGCTGCCAGACATTTTATCAAAACTTTTAGGTTGTCTTTAAGAGCCCAGGATGTTTCTGGACGGAAAATCAATGAAACCAAGTCTGGATTTTTTTT
>VYZP01062074.1:6878-23776 GCA_013400635.1 Hypocryptadius cinnamomeus | reverse complement strand
AAAAAAAAAAAAAAAAAAAGACATCTTTCTCCCCCTCAGGCAATCTATTCTGCTTGCGAGTTTTTTGAAAAGGATGCCACAGAGCAGCCAGCAACAGAACAGCCAGCTCTCATCCCCAGAAATACAGTATTTTTCCTCAACACTGTGTCCCATGGCTCACCCAGCCCAGCTTTAAACATGAAATACAGCCATTGTAGGAACTCCCTGGTTTTAGACGAGACCTGGTGAATAATCACCCTACTGAAAACATCTCCAACATCTGGCAACTTGCTGCTATTTGCAGGGGCTGAGCGCTGGGTCAGGCAGGGATGCAGGAGCAGGGCAGGGGGTTAAGCAATGAACATGGTCAGCACCTGCTTGCTCTCTGCCTGATTCTAATCAGTATTCTCCTCTCATGCCCAGGAATGCTAGAATTCCTCAGTTTCCTCAGAAAAACTCAAAACTTTTTCTGCCTCAAGGAAAGGAGAGGAGGAGGGGGGGAAAAGAAAAAACAAAGAGAGAGACGGGAAAAAAACCTTTCTGTTTAGGGTCTGACCAAATTTCATTAAAGACAATGCAAGTCTTGCTATTAAATTCAATAGGCCTTTTTTCAGATTTATGAGCAATCTCACATGCTTGACACTATTAATTAGAGGAATTAGTGGTGCTAAGAAAGAAGAAAAACAGACAAAACCAACCTATAAATTTACTGTTTAAGGAATAGACTGTAACAATACAATTTTCTTGAAATTTTAGAAATCAGTAAAAAATATTTGTTTCATCAACTCTAGAAATCAAATCTTGCCTTGCGACAAGTTGCACTGCAATTTTTAGATTTAAAATTTTTCTTTTTTTAAGACTTGTTGACAAGTTTAAGCCAGTCTATCAATTGCAACTGGCTCCCTGGTTTTTTGTCTCATAACTTCATGTTCAAGTTGCTGGACTATTTCTCTTTGTTAAGACTAATGTTTATAAAATAAATTACAGATTTCATTTAATAAGAGTTTAAAATCAAACCAAAGTAGTTTATCTCCAGTCAGCCTGTGTAACACAAAATCCCACCACTGAGAAATGCATTCTCTTGCATAAAGATGGAAAGCTCCAGTTTTAAACTATAAATACTGGCGATGTACAACAAAAGAATGCTGAAAGCATGATTGTTGTCTCCTTTTTCTGCTCAGTACATGTTTCTGTTTTAACAAGTACAACAGTAAAAAATAAATGTAATTTAAAAAGAAGAAAAAAAGTTTTAACAGTTATCCAGGAAATACGCATTTTTAGTGAATGCAAGAGCAGTTGTAGAAGAGAAATCAGTGCAAGACCTGGGTGCCCAGTTGCAACCACATAAATTTCAAGCATTGAATACTTTCTTGGAACCAATGATTATTCAGACATATTATTGAATAGATTTTTCACACCACATGTTTGAGAGAATTGCAGGGTATTCATGGGAGCCTCAGCAAAACCAGCAAAAAATGTGTATCAATTCCTGCTGTACTCCAGTAAATACATGGTGGCTCAGAGCCTCAGCGTAAATTGAGGTAACACCTCTAGATTCTTGGACTTAATCCCAGACCACACGAGCTACTGATCTGCTTCAGCTTTAAAAAATAGTAATAAAACTACTAAGAATAAAGGTGCAGAGTATTTACCACTTCACCAAAGCTCACCCCTGCTGCTCTGTGCCAGGGCTTGCTGCATCTGATGAGTTAAATACCATGGGCCACTGGACCAGAGGGTACCCACTGTCCCCTCTACAAACAACCCCTGTGTTCCCCAAGTCTGCAAACCCCAAAGTTGAAAGCCCAACTACTCTTGCAAGGAGGCTGCAATCCTATCTAGCCACAAACATTCATTCTGAAGTATCATTCCATCTGGATTTGCAGTTTCAGCAGATGAACGATGACAGCTGAACCTATGGAACACTTTTGATTCCTGGACACCAGACATTTGGAAATACCATTGAGGGGGGAAAATATCATTGGTCCCATTTCTTTAAAAAAAAAAAAAAGCAAACCAAAACACCAAAAAAACCACAAAAAGAAAAAGCCACCACAGATACAAGGAGAAAATTTAACCACAGAGGAGCAGCAGAGACCAGTAAGAGGGAAGGAGGAATGAACAGTCCTATCTCAGCTGGCTCCAGGCACAAGCAGTGCAGAAAGTCACTGCAAGAAACACAGAGCAAATTATACCAACTCCAACCAGCTCCCCTTCAAACTAAAGCAAACTCTACCAGCACCAATTTTGCCATAACCACGTTTTTCTTGTTTGTTTGTATAGGGGTATCACTTACTCATAAACACATTAGTCACCAAAATCATTCCTTCCTACTCAAAAGGAGTATTAAAAAAGATCCCTTAGCCCAATTCAAAGACACAGAACCACACTCACCACAGCCCAGTCAGAAGACAGTCAAAGCCTATGGAAAGGTGGGCTGGACAGCCCCTTTTCCACAGCAGCAAACCAGCACCAGCTGTGCAAGGGTGGGAGCAAGCCCTTCAACCCAAATCACAGGGACCTGAGGCATCCACTCCAACAGCTGAATGTCACCAAGTGCAAAGCACCACCTGCAAAGCACCACTGTGACCCTCCTGTCTGCACCTCGAGAACACAACAGTCCTGTGCAAGCTTCAAACATCACAATAAACACAAAGAAATCACTTGCAAGCCTCCCAGAAGAAAAGGGCAGGGTGAGGAGCTGCCTGGCTTGGAAACAGGGTAGCCCCAGCTCCCACCTGGGCCGGGAGCCAGCCCTGCACCCAGCCCTCAGCTGCAGGGACTCTGCTCCCTGCTTCAAGCTGGCACTCAGAGAAGCACAATGGCTCTTTCAGCCAAAGGATCTGGCCCTGAAAAGGGGCCCAAGGCACCCTAAGGGCATGGCACTCCACAGAAACCCCCAGGCTGAAACAGGAGGAGCAACACAGAAGTGCATCCAAAGGGTTCCCCCTTTGCCATGCTGGAAACTCACTGCTACACAGGCCCTCCCTGTGCTACCCAGCAGCCAAGCACTCAGCACCAGCTATTTCTTTATTTAATAGAGTGGTCACTCTTTCTGCATGGTAGCACTCAAGAATAGGAATGGGTGAGTCCCCCCAACATTTTCATCACCTGGAGGATCTTTTTTTCCCCCTCATAACACTTTTCTAGGGTGTTTTATTTATAACTATCATTACCAGGATTCAGATACTAGCTATAGTTATGATTTTTTTTAATATTCACTTTCAATTTCTGTCTCTGATTTAGTCTTCCAGGGCTGAAAATTCTGTTTCTGATATCAGATTAGCAGAAATATTTATGTCATCAGTCATCACTCCATCTTTTTGACTGCCAATACAGGAGAAGCTGAGTAACATTGAATTCTGATTTAAGTTCTTCCTTGGCTAAGTGACTTCTTACAGCCTGGGGACAAACCCTCTTTACACCCATCATACTATAAGGTTTGACAACCATTCAAATTACATGGTGTCCTTCCAAAAATTTCATTTGTTGTGTCAGTTGGGACCAAGGACAGGAATGTTGTATATGGGGACAGAGTGTGCCTCCCCTCCCGATACCCTTCAGCCAGGGAGGAGCCAGAAATCAGAGGGAGCAGCACTGCCTCCCACCCTGCCAGGACTGATGGAGCAGATTGGTTACAGAGCTCCTTACAGCAGAGAGCTGGGGGGGTTGTTTGCTTTTTTTTTGCTAAATCATATGTTAGAAAAATTAAGTGCCATTCTCTAAAGCAGCTTTTTTTAATTTGCTCTGCTTGCAGCATTTTAACTACGCTTACTGGCTGTGTCAGATCTCTTCTTTACCAGCAAAAATAGACGTTTAGCACTATAAGGTCTTGCTAAGTCTGAGAAAGTTAATATGTTCGCTCAAATTTGGAATGTGATTAAACTTTCATGAGGGCCAAATTCAATGCTAAGTAACCTGCACAGCCCTGCTGAGAGCACAGGACTGTTCTGATGTAAATGCCAATACCATTTGGTCTCAAGAAACTTTTAAAACATAGAGATGGAAATAACAAAAAGACTGAAAATATGTCTTCTGTATGCAGCCATTCTGCATTTTTACCAGGACATGTGAGCATCCTGAGACCCTGCACTGCTTCAGCCCTGCCCCAGTGCACACAACACGCAGCTCACGCCTGTCTCAGTGCTGTTCAGAAGAGGTGGACAAGCAGCTAGCTTTAAGGGGTTTTCAAAACACAACACTGTATTTGTTGGAAAACAAGTTGTGGGTACTAAAGCAACAGGGGTTTGTGTGGTTTTCTATGTAGCTGCCAAATATTCGAGCATTTTTGCTTGAGCCTGTTGATTTAAAAGAGAGCAGGTCAAATCAACTGTGCTAAAGCAGGGATGAACCCACAGGGCTTTTTCCTAACTGTGACATCTATTGTATAATCTTCTAAATAGATTCCTGAATGTTTTCTTCTATTATTTTCCAGTTCCACAGACAAAGAACACAGTGAAGTCATGTATATACATACAGGGAATAGCCACCACATGCAGCAAGGGAGGTACACACAATGCCTTTCTCTGCACCACGTGTGTTAAAATTCTACAGAAAAATTTTGTAGATCTCCATCTATAACATCACACCATAAAGATTTGATGACTGCTCACTTAAACCACCACTCCTTAGCTAGCAGTTGCTTGGAAGTATCTCTTCTCTATGTCAATACCGAGCATTTAATTCAGCATTCACTCACACAACAGCATCAGTTCACCATCTGCAGTGGAGTTACTTGATTTATCCCTTGGTAAATGGAATTCCAGAGTTGTTTTTTTTTTTTCAAAATCTTTGAGGGAAAGAATCTTTGTACTTTTAGGGATTTCATTGGGAAACAGTGTATTTTACTTCCCATTTTCTTTAGCTGAATACTTTCCACTTCTTTTTTTTCTTTTAAAACACCTTCCTTCTGAAAAGAACTTATTTTGCTCTTCATGAAACCAGCTGAGTCCTGACTTCCAGCTAGTCCTGTGCGAGTTTTTTCTCAGCACTCAGCCTGACAGGAGGGGCTGGGTAAGTGTCAGAATATTTACTGGGGCACAGATTCCCCCACCTCACGTTCTGACCCTTCAGCACTTCACACCAGATCAAACAGCAGCCCTTAGGTCAAAATGAAAAGGAAGTCCTGCCGCACCATCTTCAGTAAAAACAGGGATTCAGGGATTTTCTGTGGAAACATTCCCTGCTACTCTGCTAGCCTGGTTTCTATAAAGCCTGTCCGTGCTCATCTCCATCCTCCCTGGGACAGTTAAAAACAGAGATGAAAACCAGTTTTAAGTACAATTTGGTTACGCTGAGTATGGTTGGTGCTACTGCTTCGCAGGGGGTAGATGGGTTACATTTTTAACAAAGAGTAATTTTGCCAAGAGAGCTGTGGTTGCTGTTGGTTTTCCAGGCTAGTACGTGGAGGAGATTCTGATTATATTGGCATGAACAGTCCTGCTCATTTAAGTAAGGTGAATAAGATTTGACAGGGGCTGAATAAGCTGTCTGCTTGCAGAATTGTCAGCCACAGACAGTTTATTCCTCATACTATTTAAAGCACAGCCATCTATGTGACAATATATCTGATAAAGAAATTACTGCATAGTCATTTTTAGATCAGACATCCAACACGAGGCATATCATAAATATAAAAATCCTTAAGACTGGAAGACTGGTCCTTATATGGACTTGTGCATGATATAAACATTGATCATATTTGGCAGAAAGTCTACAACCAGGCAAATATCTGTTTAAAAAAATCAAAAGGTAGCATGCATATTGCTGTGCTCACCACAGCTCTCTATGGAAACAGAAAAGTTGAGTTAATAGACTTTGAGAAAACTTGTATCTAAAATGCTTTCAAGGAGCGTTAGCTCTTACTCTGGGACAAAACGTCTCCTAAAGTAGCTGAGCACTTGCAAAGCATGCACAGACTGATATTTTAATCAGCAATGGAAGCAGAGTGTATTTAAGAAAGGGAATCAGAAAAAGATTATTAAAAAATTTTGTCTTATCCTTTGCTGGTTTTCACAACAGCAGAGCAGACCCATCCACCCACCTAAAAATTAATGCAACACCAGGAGAGGCTTTCTGGTTTCACCAGGCTTCTTGCTACTGTTTGTGAAGCTAAATTCAAACTGCGTCTGGTGGATGCAGCGGGACCTGGGTCTAACACTCCCATACCTCACAATTCAGATGAAAACTCGTGTCATAGTAACAAGAAAACATATCCAGATTGCACAGCCTCTTCTACTGAGGATGTGGTGGGATACATTTTACTGTCTCTGAAATAAATATAGCTTACTGCCATGCAACAAGGAACTGATTGTTCTCGAGGGCTCTTGCTTGTTTTTCTGCGCAGCCTCGTCAATCCAACTTCCCTTTTTTTGGGAGAAGGCACAGCACAACTATTCTAGCTGAGGCAAGTAGGGGCCATAAAATCCAAACTGAAGAAAATGACCAAACAAATGTTGCAAGCTTGTTTGTGTCCCCTGTATTCTGAGAGCCCAGTCTGGAGAATGGGCTGGCTTCTCAAGCTCCTTTTCTTGTATTGGCAGCCTTGGATATTTATCTCCTTTGTGATTTGGTATACGAAGACAACTTTTTTTTCCATGTAAGCTACACTCATCAAAAAGATTACATGCAATAAAAATAGGTTTAGTAGCAATTCAGTTAAGTACATTGTATTTTACCTGCTACAATAGTAACATTTCCATGTACTGTGTACTAAAAATAAAGTGATTAAAACAAAATCAAATCCAGTAATGCTAAAGGAAAAAAACCCCACAAAACTGTAATAGCATACAGTGTATACATTCAACAGACCATGCAAAGTAAGGATTCCATTCAAATTTCACATCTCATTAAAGACAATTTGGCCATTAATCTATACGGGTTTAGGACCAAAGAAGGATTTTCCAAGACAGATAAACTGAAATGATCCTCCTTTGATCTCCGAGGTTAAGAATCAGCAACAATGGAAGATGAACAACAAGGGGCAGAACCACTGGCCTTTTTATGTGTCACAATGGCATCAGCAAACAACTACTTAATCAATATTTGGCCAGGGACACTGAAAACTTTCTTTTCAAATTTTAATTCCTAGTTGTAAAACAACTGTAGGGCAACCAGCAAGATAAGACATTAAACTGACTGCTTAATTGCCTTTTACTGTCTTACTAGTTATATATGCACATTCTTAATAGTTTGTGAATCTTTATTTACTAGGATGAATAAACGACCTGTCAACAATTACATCAAACTCCCCTAACTAAATAATCTCAGCACATGACACACTTTAACTCTAATGTGTCCTCAGTGAGTTTTAATTTCATTACGCTTCACTTTTTTCTAGGCAGAGTGATTTAAACTGAATTAGTTTAACAGCATGGGGCAGGAGTACTCCAGGGCAAGTAAAGTAAAATGCCACATTCACACTAGGCTAAACAAGGTCTTGTGGTGAATTACATTACTGTACATCATTTTTATTAGCCAGAAAGCTCAGCGTTCAGGGACCACTTGGAAGTATCCTGCATTTTCATTTCTATATTTTATTTTTTTCTCTGGCCACATATGTTTGCTACATAGGATTTAAAGTGACATTTACATGGAGAAATTCACATTGACTGGCTTGCTCTGATTTATGGCTTTGTGTTTCACTCAATTTCTTCTTAAATTAACCAGAGAGCACTTTGTAGTTCTGCTTCATTTCCCAATGCAGTTTTATTACACAGCTCTGGGGGCTCATGATAATTTATCACTATCAGCTTTATTGGCTTCCCTCTCCTAAACCCTGTTCCAACCCTAATCAATAAGTAAACCCAAACTAAACTAAATGTTCCCCAAATGAGTGTTAGATAAAAGTGTTGTATTTGCATGATATAACAGAGAATCACTATTCAAACTCAGACACGGGAAATTATTTAAGATTTTTACCGGTGTTGGCTTTTACTTACAGCATTAATTGTTAATTAGCTTTTTATCTAACTAAAATCTCTGTCTTCTGATTCCACTGTTACCTCTGTGTAAACTCAGACACAAAGATCCTTGCTCTCAGTGAGAGTTTTGCCGGAGTTTCACTCGGGATTAAAGTCACACTCTTGTGCAGTGGGTACTTTTTACTGGCAGAATAGAACAAATTCGGGCCCCATGGCTGCCTGGGCCAGCCCACGTGAGCAGCGTTACACACATGAATGGGCCCTTTGAGAGGGACTGCCCGGCACCGGCCGTGCCGCATCTGCAGGGCTGGAGAGCGATCGAGTAAACCCCGCTCACATCCCTAACCTGAGGATTTCCCCAGAGCTGCAGCTCCTCAGCACATTACAGAGCTGGTTCCAAGAAAAGCCTGATGCCTATTAGGGTAAATTCCTACTGACATCACAGATCCTGCAATCACAGGAGAATCTGGAAAGCCAAATACATAAATCACATTCTCAGAGGAAGTCCTAGCCACACCGAAGTCAACCAACTGTTTTTCTCCTCTGCCTTTCTGGAACGACACCCTTTTAGTCTAATAGATGAAGATTTTTAAAGCAACCAAATAAGGTGCTAACTTGGGTACAAATTCAAGTTAATCGACTGCTGTGTGTGAAGCAATCCTGACATTTGCTGAAATAACATTCGGCTTTGTTCTAGATATATGCAATTAGAAAAACTGGAAAGGATGCCCACAGCAATTCTGCTTGAACAGACGCTGACTCTTAAGTTGAAGAAAGCGTCCCTCAGATGGCAAAACATTCAAAGCCACGAATAAAATCATGATTTCAAGCCAAGGATATGATGCGTACATATATTACTTCAGAGAGTCGCTGCTAGATTAACACCCTTTCTTCCCACAGCTGGAAATATTACTGGTGCTTTTGTCAGACGATTAGCCTGCAGTTAGTCTGACAATTAGCACTCTCCTCAAAATCCCCCACTTCAAGACGGGAGGGAATGGGCTGCCCCCGGCAGCTCTGGAAGAGCAAACTCCACTTTGAAGTCACCCTAAAGTCAAACATTTAGCACCTTTCTAAAAATGCTCAGCATGCTGGGACATCACACTCTCACTTGATGGTGAGGTCATTATTCACTACTGAGATCATCAGTTGTTATTATTACTATTACTATTATTATTATTATTATTTCAGAATAATTATTTGGAAGAAGAAGCCTGGCCCAGAGCCCCACAGTGATGATGGGTCAGGCAGAAGAAACAAAGCTGTGCTGGGTTTGCATGGAATCACCTGCACCAATTTGCACCTGTGCAATACCTGGCTTTTCTGCCTGGACTGTCACTATCAAGACATGAGGAAAGAGAAGGGGAAAAAGACAAAAAATATGGTTGGCACTGTCTCCCTTGAGCCAAATTCTGGACTCACTAGGGAGTTTTTCTTAATTAAGTGCTGTTTTCCTGTCAGCTCTGAGAGCCTCAGAAACGACACTGTTCAAGTGACATGAGTTGATTTCTTAGACCTGCTAGTGACCAAATACGTTGAGTATTGCATGAAATTTCAGGCTCGAGGAGATAACTGCCTGCAGCCACAGCCATCACATCTCACTCAATAAGTGAATCTTTACCATGAACACTGAGCAGGGGGACAAACTGTGCTTCTCAGCCCACAACCACATTTCACACAGCACCTAAGTCCTCCTACCACTGCACCTTGGGACAGGACACCGGAGAAAAACCAAGACAACCCCTGCAACCAAAATCTAACTCAGCATCTGACTCATCCCATGCTCCAGCCACTGATCCAACAGTCTACTATGTAGAAATGAATGACTCAAACTGATATCTGGTGCCTCCATGTTAATCTTCTCCCTTAATAAAGTGTGTTTATTAGTTTAGCAATCTAAAAATAACTGGCTGCATGATACTGACCAGCCCTAATCAAAACATCTGCCAGCCCATCTAGCTCAAGCTACCCTTTAGATCATGTGCCACCACTTCAAAGCCTCTTGCATCAAGTCAGTAATTGTAACATTGCATCTAAATATTTAAGCTAGGGGCTGGTAGTCGCGTGTCCCATTTACAGTCAGCATCTGTCCTCTAATTCCATTACAGTACAAAGCAAAAATGTCTCCCAAAACTCACAAACAGGAAAAGCATCACACAGCTACAGAGGCAGCAGCAGCTTGAACTTTTGAGCTGCTGAGCAGGTCTTTTGTGCTAGGGTCCTTTTTTTTCCTACCCCCTCAAACTCCCCACATACACACTCTAAAATAGGGGTGGTGCCGAAATTGTATTAATGTGAGCCTCAGGCACACAGAAAAAAAGAAAAGAGGAAGGGGAGGGAAAGGGGGAAGGGTTTGGTCCAAGATGAAAGTAAGAAGAAAATAAAGGAGGCAATTTAGTCTGCTGTAGCCTGAATTGCTCTCAGTACAGCCAAGGGTAGAGGCTTGGGATGAGTAGGGCCCTTTTTGGACGGGTGCGCATGACTGGGGGAGGATCCGCCAGGACAGGGCCTGGGGGCCAATTCCGCTGGCTGGGAACAGAGGCCCCCTTTGAGGCCAGGAGGGGGGTCCCAGCCCCAGCTCCCCCCCCCAGAAGGCCGGGGACCAGCTCTGCCCCATCGTTGCAGTGCTGAAAGGCACTGGTTGCTGCCAGAAAACAACAGCTATTTTATGAAGGGGGGAGTTATCGGATTAGTCAGCAAACCATGCCGCACATAACTCCCACCAAAGGTACAAGCAAGTCCCTCTTCTGTAGTGGTTATGCTAAAAATAAGCCCTGATGTGCCACATAAAGGCACAAAACTTTCTGGTGTTCTTTATTTATGGCTTGTGCCTTTAAGAAAAAAATTATCACGCGTGCAGAAATACAGACATGCTGTTATAGAGCTATCAGCCCCCTGATACACACTCTGACAATCAAGTTTTCCTTAAATATATCCCCAGGACCAGAGCTGAGGGTGACACTGGCAGAAACACTGAAATACGACACTACAGGGCTGCACATGTGGCATCTGTAAACGGTGTGAGAATCACGTGTAAGTGTCTGAGAAGAAAGGCTGAAACAGAATCACACCAGCCATACAAAAGTTTACCTACACCCATATATGTGGTGGGAGAGATCACAATGATACACAATGATACAGATTTTTAAAAAATATCATATTTCCCTTCTCTCTAATCCCACTCTGCTGTAAATACTCCCTAAATCTTGAATTAGCTACCATTAAAATGACAACTCTCGTCCTTCTTCTTGGAAAAATGCCACTCCTTGAGCCACCCAAAGGCCCATGGTGAGGAGGGGATTTCAGGCAGCGCCAGCAAAAGTCCAGCACTAATGTGTGCTCCCGAGCAGAAAAGCCATCGTGAACAGCCTCAGGAGTCACTTTCTGACCTATCCCACAGCCTTCCCTGGCATCCAAGCTCCGGGATACCTCAAACCCCCAAGAGCAGAGCTACAAAAACTCCTCATATTGCAGGAAACCCTGCACTTTTTCCCCCTCTGTAACGTAGAGCACTCAGCGCTGAGCTGGCACCGAGGGTTTTGCTGCACGGCACATGGATACCCTTTGGACATTCTGCAAGCAACCCAAGTGTCAGAAAGGGCATCTGAGATGCATTGCCAGTGGGCACCCTCTGCCACAGCAGGCCTTGTAGCTGAGCTGGTGGGTGCTGGCAAATATGATCCTGCGGCATCAAAATCCTTAGGAGCCCTGCCAGTTATTTTAGTAACAGCACAGGATTGTTTTTATAGATGGAGTGAAATCAAAGCTCCTCAGCTGGCAATGGAGTTGAAGCAGAACTTTTTTTGTTGGTCAGATACAGAAAGTAGTGGTGGGCTTCTTTTATGGTTATTCTTTTCTTGTAATGGTGTCACTGGTGTGCTGTGGCTATGGAATCACACTCCACGCAGGGCGCGAGTGTGGCAACAAATGTTTTCTGGAGCAGCAGCGCGCTCGCACTGCAGCATCCCAGCCACTCCAGTAATGAGATTAAGCAACAGTTTGCTAGTCAGGGAGGGGGAGCAGGCGTTGCTCTGGGGAAGAGCACACTCTCCCTCACACTGCCAAGCCTTCCCAGCCACTGTCACAGAACAGATGGGATTACCAAAGCTGCCGTTTCCACAGAACTGTCCGGTCACGTTCACACAGCAAAAACCTGCATGCCTAGGGCAGGAGAGGACTACACTACCCCATGTAATCAAGGGGAAAATTGCTACTGATTGAACTCAAAACAAATAAAGTTAGACATCCACATCCACAGAAAGTGAAAGAGAGGGTACATCGTAGCAGCCTCCTCCTACGACTGTGCTGGGAGGCACGAGCAAGCCACTCTTGCAGCAAGGCATCACCAGCCCCAGTGGCTTTCCTGCAAGAATTTTGAGGCTCCCCTGGGCTGGTGGCAGGCAGCCATGCACCCAGACACTGATTTATAATAAATCAGAAGCCCCACTTTAAAGGGCAGACAGTCAAAGTACAGGAAGACTGTTTCAAAGAGAAGCAGAAGGATGGGTTATATTGATAACAGTATTTTTTCTCTTGCTGTCTCTATTAACCACTCTTTGTTCCATAAAGCAGTGATATTATCAAGGCTTACTATCTTCTGTTTCTAATCTCTGTCAAGAAATTGAAGGCGGCAGCAAAGCTAGTTATTTAACAACTAGGGCACAGAATTTAGCTATTTTTTCCCTTGGTGCACATCCCTCTTGGGAAAAATCCTCTGTTGAAGGAGATGCTGGAGGGAACTCTGGACCCAACATATGGGGACAACTCGACCAGGCAATCAAACTGTGCTTTCTGGCCTTAAAATCTCTAATTATGTTAGCATCTTCTGCATGTCTGTATTACACACCTCCTTGCAAATACAAACACACAGAAGATGAGGCTTCCCTGAAAGTTTTAAAAACAGTTGAAAACTAAGTTTTAAGAGGGTTTAGGGGTTTGTTCTAACGAAACAAGGACATGTCCTACTGTCAAAGAATGGATTTCTGTTGTCCATGCACAGCACCAGCATCCCTTGATGCCTAGAAATGCTATAAACATTTTCTCTCTAAAAACAGCTATTTTTTTCCACGTTTGAGAGTCCATAAAACTGCGTGGAGCATCAGCTATTAGGGGCTCATTGAATAATTCATCCCTCATTGCAAGCCCATAATGTCTTTTCTCAGCCTTTTGTGGGGCTGTTTTCTCTTCTTTTCTCCTTGAATTATAAAAAGGTTGCCTTCTTTTGTTCACATCAAGCTGCTGCTAGCTGAAGCTTTGTCTGTGCAAAGCCAAAGTGTGAGTTTCAATGGACTCCCCCCTCTTTGTTTTCCAAGTTCATCTCCAAGTGTAGATTGTGTATAGAAGGCCTTCTTTGTAAAAGCTGGAAAAGTTGTACAAATGTTTGACCAGCTCATTTGGTACTTTTGTCTCGCCTTCTCCAGTGCCTGTGCATGTGCTGGGCAGCGACTTCCACACACAGGCGGCGGGGCCGGGCCCTTGCCTGCCCCTGCACCCTGGCCCGGCCGGGAGCCGGGCACGGCTTCACCGGGAGCAGCAGCTGTCCCCCCGCAGCAGCCCTTCACCTCCGCCTCGTTCAGGTTGCAACCTCCTCGCAGTCCCGGGCTAAACACCAACACATGCTCTTCCCAGCAGTTTTAAGAGCAGAAAAAATAAAACATGTGTCTCCCTGCCCTGTTCAGACTGCAGAGACTTGAGGCTCCGCAGGCTTTTGCTACAGCCACCCCTCCTATGCAGCTGCAGCCTTTCGCTTGGCTCGGGAGAGGAGCCCCTGCACGGCTGTCCTGAGGGGCTCTGTGGTGGCCCCAACCCTCCCTGCTCCTGCTCACTGAAAGCCAAACCAGCGCTGCCTCCCATCTTTGCTCCAGCCTCTGCGCCATTCCCCCACACTGCGGGGTCGCTCCGCTGGGGCAGTGGGATACGATGGGATGTGGCAGCCAGGATGGCAGGGCTCACTCGCCCTACACCTCCCGCTGGGCTGGCCCCAGGGCAACCTCTGGGAGATGGGGAGTGACAGCCACCAGCACCTGGGGCTGGCACTGGGCCGTCGCAGGGCTCCACGGAGAGCAGGGGCAAGCAGGACTTTACCTCTTTCGCTGAGGATGCCATCAATGCTGTGCTTGGCCTTCTTGTCGCCTTCCTCCACCTCTTTTCTTTCCAGCTCAGCTTCCTCTTCCTCGCCTTTCCCAAACTTGCTCCGCAGGATGCGGCTGATGGAGCTCACTTCAGGGGAGGAGTGCAGAGCTGTGACCGGCTCGTCCCCAGCAGCCCCCCGCGGCTCTCGGGCCAGCCCGGGAAGCCGAGTCCCCCCTCAGTGCCACTGGCCTTGTGTCCCTCGGCCACTGCCAGTCGGGACTTAGGGCAGGCAGCCTGGCACTCCCGTCCCCGCCGGGGTTTCACGGGGCACCGTCCCGCACCGGACTCCAGCACGGGCACAGCGGCTCCCGAGAATCTTTCTTTCCCCCGAGCCCGCATGGTGGGTGATAAAGACCCTCGAATCCCTCACAAATACTGCTCCGGCTGCATGTGCCCTCCGCCCCATCCCGCAAACAACCCGCCGGCACAGGGAGCTGCTCCCCATCTCCTGCTTCCCAGCTCCGCGTCTCCGGCAAGCTCCGAGCCCTCCTGCGGCAGCAGCCCGGAGGGGACGGCGGGGAAGCGTCGGGAGGAGGAGGGGAGGGGGCTGCAGTTGCGATTTAATTGAAAACACCCCGCCGAGAGCAGGAATCCTCCCGGGAGGGAGGCACCGCGTGCTAACGCCGGCCGCTCCGTGGGCACCGCTCCGGCCCGGGGCTCCGATCCCGAGGGGACGGGGCTCACCCGGCTACCGCGCTGGCCTCCCCGGGCCGCCCCCGACCCTCCGGGACACTCCGAACCCCTCGCTCCGTACCTGACGGCACCGAGTTGCGGTCACACACCCCGTCCTTCAGCAGCTTGTCCCGGATCTCCCAGCTGAACATGCCCGCGTTTTCCCGCTTGTATTCCTCTATTTTCTTCTCAACATCCGGCGTCGTCACCTGCTTCAGTAAAGACAAGCGAGCGGGCACAGTCTGTAGGGCCGGGGGAGCCGGGGCTGCCGCCGCCAGAGCCCCGGGGCGGTCGGAGCCGCCCGCGCCGTCGTCAGCGAGAGCCGACACCGGCCCCGCTTAGAAACGCCGATATAAAACACCCGAATGCGGGCAGGGTAAAGAAAGAGGGGACACAGAAGGTAATAACGAGCCGCATAAAACGAACGCACTCCGCGTTAAACGAGACGTCCCAGAAAATCCTCCGGGGTTACCGGGAAGGTGGGACAGAGCCTTCGGCATGGAAAACCCCGAATTAGGCAGCACCGGCTGCCGTACGGCCGAGAAAATATCAGGTCGTGACCAGCGGAGGACTCCGGGCAACGAAGCTCCAGGTCAGTAAAGTTTCGGCTGAACAAAGTTTGCAGCTCCGAACAAAAACCAGCGTAATAAAACCGCGGAGAAGTTCGAGTACCGGCATTTTTCTTCGGTAGCCTCGTGATTTTAAAATAAAACTAAAAACCAAACAAAAAGAACGATCTCCCGGCTGGCAATAGCCTTACGTTTGAGTAGTACGCTTATAAAAAATTACCTCTACTCCTAACACGGAAAGGAAAAGTTCGGGCATCGCTTCGCTACTTTAGAAGAATCAAAAAAGGGGGAGGAATCTAGCAACAACTTCCAATAAAAACTCAAGCCTTTACTTCGCTTTAATGGGAAATAAAAGTTAGAGAAGGAGAATCCTAGTCTTGGGGGAAAATTTCATCTCCGTTATTGTCAGCGCAAACTTTTCGGTGGCGTAGTTATAAAAACACGCAGCTCTAGAGCAGAGAGAAAAAGTAAACAGAGCAGGAGAAGGAGCAGTGAATAGACCGACAGAAATACAGGTCGTTTTGTTGCGCTTTCAACGAAAGCAGGGAGGGCCCGATCCAGCCGTGCTGGGTCAGCTCCACCACCGGACCGATCGCGTCCCGGTCCGTCCCGCAGCCCCGAGCCCGCCTGCGCTCCTGCGGGAAAAATGAGCGTGGGGCACGCGGGGCTCTGGGAAGCCAAGTGCTCAAAAAAATGCCCTTTTCGCCCTATTTTCGTTTGAGGTTTTTTTTTTCTTCTTTTTTAAATAGCATTTCCTTAATTAAAAGTATATTATTGCCAATAACTCCGACAATATTTTCTAAAACCTCGGGAAGTTTGAGAGCAACAGGCGGGGACTCGGCGGGGGTGCTGTGTCCCATGAGTGTCTGTGCCCACCCCCGGCCTCGCACGGTCCCCCCGGCCCTCCCGGGGCCGCCGTCCCGGCTGTAAACCCCGGTGCCGACCAGCCTGGGCCGTGTCCCGGTCGGAACTCGCTCCCCACCACCGCGACCGGGGTTTGCCCGGTTCCGGGCGGGCGGGAGAGGCTCACCTTGGGCTTGCTGCCGCCGATGGCCCCCGGCCGGATGGAGCCCGTCTCCTGGTACCTGCAGAGAATTTTGGAGACGCAGCCGTGGGACACTCGCAGCTGGCGGGAGATGACACAGGGCCTTATGCCATGGTGGGCCATCTCCACTATCTTGTGCCGGATATGGTTGGGTAAAGGCCTGCCATTGATAAACACTCCTCCGAGCTGATTGACTCTGCCCTGGCCTAGAGGGGTAGAGACTAGAAAAGGAGGGAAGGGAGGCAGGGGGGTAAATGGCGTTAACGTCTCCTTCGGATCCTGCAGCGTCTTTTTTGTTGTTGTTGTTGTTGTTGTTGTTGTTACTGTATTTTTGTCGTTGCTTTTCCATAAAGCAACTCACCCCCGCCCGCCCCGCCGCGCGCCCGGGGCCCGCAGCTCCCGGGGAGACCCCGCCGCCGGCCCGGCGGGCAGGGCAGGGAGGCGGCCGCGGGTTTCACCTGTTGCACTCAGCCGGAGCGGCTTCCAGAGCCCGCCTGACTTCGGCGGAGAACGGGGAAGCGGTGCGGGAAGGCCGCAGTGTCCCCGGCGGCGCGGGGGCCGGCCCGGCTCGGCTCCGCC